>VWZF01005396.1:254535-309269 GCA_013396755.1 Sclerurus mexicanus | reverse complement strand
CGGTGCCCCCCGAGCTCACCGGGAGCCGCCAGTCCTTCCAGAAGGCCATGGGCAACCCTTGCGAGTTCTTCGTGGACATCATGTGAGAGGAAGTGCCTTCAGGACTCTGCTCGTGGGGAGGGAGGTGGGTTGGTTTTGTTCTTTTTGGTGGGTCGGGGGGAGGCGGGTGGGAGGTTCGTTGTCAAACAGTGGAAGAGACTTGGCTGGTCTTGCATGTCACACCTTCCCGTGTGCAAAGTGTGTTGCAGAAAAAAAAAGAAAACGAAAAAAAAAAAAAAAAAAAAAAAAAAAAAAAAAAAAAAAAGAAAGAAAAGCCCTCCGGAAAAATGAACGACAACAACAACAACAAAAAAAATCTCCCGGGATTGTTGAGTATCAGCAAATCGATGGCATCTTTTCTTTATCCTTTCTTTTTCCCTCCCTTGTTTTGGATTGTGAATGGCTGGTGTATATTCACATCTTAATGAGCTTTGGTCGTTGTGGCACCTACTTCGATGCAACTGGTGTATCCTTCTGGCTGATTCAAGGACTGAAGTTATTTCCCATGACTTCTAAATTTCTGATAATGCATAGGAGCACTTTTATTTTTCCCTGCTTTTTCTCTTCCAAGGCAAAAACGACCATTGGCTGGTATCTGTGATACTGCCTTGGAATGCTGCTCTTGGATGCATCCATAGCACTGAGCAGACGTGGCACCCACCAGTGCACAGGCAGCACGTGCTTGGAAAGGAGCAGGATCAAACCGAGTGGAAAACCAGACTTGTGGCTACCTTCTGCTGCCTAGGGAGTATAAACCAATCTTCCTTTCTTTTGGTTTTGTTTTTAGATACTATTCTGTCAAGGGAGTGCTGGAGTCTTGCTACTGTATGTGGTCATTGTGCAGAACTTGTGAAGTTATTTCCCTCAGTAGCACAATAGTGACTTTGTAGCTGCAGTCGCTTCCTGGCCATTTCTGTGACATCCCTGCTGGCAGACGTGGCTGTTCCTTGTGGATGTGCACTTGCTTACAGGTTGGAAAAGTTATTTCCACAGAAACAGGACAACTGCTGCCGTGCAATTCTCTTAGTGTAGCTGCAGCTTTTCCCCTTTTGAAGGGGATGTTTATCCCAGTCCAGCAGAGCTGTAGGTAAATCCTGGCTCCCACTGGGACGTGGCTCTTCCTTTTGATCACCTGTTGTTCTGTTCTCCATTCCTGAGCAGCATCTCTGTCTAATCCCACTTGCAGTGTTACCCAGGGGAACATTTCTGTAAGTTCAGGAACCTTCAGTGATGCTTAAGAAGCTTTTTTAAGGTATCAGAAGGAGGGTATGGTGAGAGCACACCCACACTCTGTCACGGTGGCTCATTTAATGGGACACACGTGGGGAGCTGCAGCCACTCAGTGACGTTTGGCCATGGGGCCATGCCTCAGTGAAATCCTCTTTTGTGAGATCCCTGCTGCTGGCAGGTCTCAGGACAGGTGCTTTAAAATCAGTCTTGACTCTACAGAAGCATTTTTTCACTGGTAAGAAGCTCCTTTTGGGTTTGTTCCATGCTTTGTGGGGAGCGTGAACATCCGAGATGAATGTCAAAGAGAACCTCTTTCTCAGTGTATACACACAGGTCCATGTCCATTCTTCCAACTGTCCATTTTGGGTGTTTTTCATTCTGACAGACTTTTTTTCCCTTCTCTCCTTATTCCAGGTGTGTGTGCAAACACACCCCTTTGTCAAAGTCAGAGTAACAATTCCAAATGTCTGTGTTAATCAGAGACTCCAGTCTCTCCTTCAAAAGGGAGCCAGGCGTTTGGGAAACTGTGTCCCTCAGGTTAGGTACCCCCTTACTGGGCTCCTAAACTGGTTTTCTTTACAAAAACCTCCCGAAAAGCTGCTTAATGTTTCTGAAAGCAGTGCTATCATCATCATCATCATCGCTCCCCAGGGCTGGCACGGATTGCCACGTGGGTGATGGCTTCTCCAGAAGAGTGGCACTGCCCAGAGCTTGGCTGGGCAACAGTACCTTTCTTTACCTTTCCTCCTCCCAGTTACACAGCAAAGATGCTGAACCTGACTTGGTAACCTACTTTGAAAGATTGACATTTAAAGCAATGAAGTAAATCAGGGTAAAATAATGGTGTAATTCTGCTATGTCTCCAGGAGACACTGTTAAGGAGTCTGTGACTTTACTGACAATCACTAGTGGTTCTACTTTTAAATTAATTTAAACTTCTCTGGTCTCTTATATATATTGATTTTTCTGGCCCGCTCTGTCTTAAGGCAGAACTTAGAGGGCTGGAGGAAAAGACTCTCATTTTAATATTTCCAAAAGGGATTAAAGCTGGGGGCTGAGCTTTCACCCATGGAAGAAACACGTTTAATTTCCTTATGTCTTTCCAAGAGTTGCAGTTTACACACCTGCTGGGTTGTTTTTGTTTTGTTTTTTTTTTTTTGGTCTCATTGTTATGCTGTTGGCAGAAACTGTTCTGTGTCTTGCTGGTCTTTGCTGCTATGTTGAAAATGACTGTGTTTTAAACTTGTGTGTTTGTGGGTCACTCTGGAATGAGGCTGAAAATCCGTAACGTGGGAAAGCATTCATGTGCTGAGGAATTCGGGCTGGAGCAGCTTCACCCCCGGGAGGCTCTGGGTGTGCTGCCAGCTGTGCTTGGTGCTGGTCCTCGAGGAACCTGCTGTTTCCAGAGAGAGCAGGAGGGTGTCAGTCCCCTCTGTGGACAGTGCAATACGTGATGGCCACTGTGTGTGAAACAAACCCCCGACCTCCCCCTTAGTGTCCAGTGGAGAGGGCTCAGTGAGTGGGAGCTCAGGCCTGAGTCTTTGCTAGACCCGAATTTTCGGAAGTGAACGAAGACAGGAGATCTCCCCAACCCCATCCTTGGCTTTCAATGCATGTGCACGTGTCTTTCCACCAAGGGGGCCTTGGGAGCTGCCTGTGCGAGTTTGGGCTGTTGGGCACAGCATTCCCTGCAGGAACACGTGCCACTGATGCCAGTGAAGCTGCTCACAGTGGGAAGTGCTGCGCCAGGGGGAAGGAATTTTGGAGGCTGGAGCGCTGCAGCCCCATCTGTTTCTCTCACCGGGCTCAGCCCCGTGGCTCCGGCTCCAGTGAGAGGTTTGCTGTGCAGGGCATTGGAACAACGTCAAAACAGGAGCCTTAAGTGGTTGGCATTTTTATTCTGGAAGTGAGACCCTCGACTGAGCTTAATGCTCGCACATCCCTGCCAACAGATTTAACAGCAGGTTCGTCTGGGGGATCATGGAAAATGATGAGGGAACACTTTGGGGTGACATCTCCTACCCAAAGGAGGCAGGATTTGTAGGGGTGTAGTGTATTAACTCCGAGGAGTAAGTATTTTTGGCAAATAGTCTTAAAAGCACTGCTATTGTCTTTTACCTCCTGTTAATAAATCTCCTTTTCCAAGGTAACAGTCCCCTGGACACTTTATCCAAAGGTTTATTGGATGGCAAGCAATGATGCACAGACATTGACTTTTGCTGTTATTTTTGTTCTCTTCGAATGGGCAGTCCCCTCCTGAGACTTGACAGCTCATGAGTTGATGTAATTGTTTTTGTTTTGCATTTAACTGGATTGTAATAAGAATGACTTAAAATTATTAATTCTAATCAGTGATTAGAAGTACATGTAAAGAATTTTATGTACAGTAGAGGAACAAAGTTACATGATTTTAAATAATGAAAATCCAGACTATCACCTATCCTAGAATTGGTTCTACTCAAAGAGTGACCTCTTATTAGCATGGACTGCACTGTTCCTGTTAAATGTCTATTGCATAATTGAATTCTTTTTTGTAGATATTGTATTAAAACCCAAGTGTCTGTATAGTTAATATATAGCTGCTTATGTGTAAATGCTATTTTAAACACTAAAAAGCTTTTAATTTTATGTGATAACCGCAGTGTATGTCTTCAGTTCTTTATTGCATTTGGTCTTTTATTCAAGATTGGTGGAATACTGGTTGAATTCTACTCTTATTTTTCCCCATGCCACACTGAAGTTTTGTCCTCTCAACAGAAGATGGTTCAGGAGGTCCTGGTAGGCAGGTGGGAGTTCTGTGAGCTCCAGAGAGCTGCAGGAAACATCCTGTTCCCCAGACAGGAGCTGGGACAAGTTTTCCTGCCTGCAGCCCCGGGAGATGAATGTGCAGGTAAAACCCATCAGTGTATCCAGCTGTTCCGTGTGAATATTCCTCATTCCTGGACTCTCCAAGGTAGGATCATTAGGACACCACTTTACTCTGGTCAGCATTAAAGCACAGGGTGTTTGTCAGGCAATACAGGGACACCCAGGCTCCCTGTAGGGTCTGAGGGGTCAGCTGGGCTCAGTGATTTAAAGATCTTTTCCATCCTAAATGATTTTTTATACAAAGGACAACCCCAGGCTGAGAAGGCAGATTCCCTCTTCCCAGCTGGCAGAGATCAAACAGCAAAGGGAGAGCAAAACATTGTTTAAGTACCATAAATTCCAGTACCAGCATTTCCCAGGGAGGGGAATATTAAATGATCAGAATTGAGGTGACTATTAAATGACCAGAATTTTGGCCATGCTCCTGCAGCCTTTCACTGATGGCTGATGGACTCCAGCTGACCCCGAGGGAATTGCAGGTGACTGGAGCTGCTTGAACAATTTAATCAGCTGCTCTTCCCTCCTTCCCTCTTCCCCTAAAACAAAATTAAGTGTGCTCTGGCTGTGATCAGAGCTGGCTTTCTGGCTGCTGCCAGTAAGAGAAGCAATAGAGGTAAATGGCTTTTTTTCCTTCTCTGTATGTGGAACGATGCTCAAAAGTTCCTTAGTACTTCTCTGCCATGGAATCAGCCCTGGAGCAAGGAGTACTGAGAGTCTCAGGTGCAACAACGTGGTGGTGAAGACTTGCTGCAGGAACAAGGACTCCAGGCTTCAGGTCAGATTTTTGGTATTGTTAATCACACAGGAGTAATTTTGTGTGCAGGTGATCACAAAAATCTGGGACAGGTAGCTTGGCAGTGCACCAGAAAGTTCTTTTCTTAAGAATGAAAATATTCACTGGGTTTTGGCGCTCATTTGTTTGCAGGTTCTTAAATTGAGCTGAACTGATGAGTTTATTTCCAGTAACACGTGGTGGAGAGATGGAAAAACTTTAATATAGGGTAGTAATGGAAAACTTTAATGTGGGGAATAAAAGAGTAATGTAATTGCCTGTCAGAGTGGGTGGGGAAAAGATGTTGGTGATGTGACTTGATATTTACTCGGTACTGTTTGGAAGTGATGTGGAGTTTTGGGTGATCTTTGCATGTTTTTTGAGATGGGGGGATTTGCACAGTGTTCATTTCCATGTGCCTTGTCCTGATTTCCATGTCCTTTGCAAACATATGTGAACCAAACACAAATGAGTGAGCTGCAATTTGAATGGGTAATGCACTCTTTATAGCATGCACGCAGCTGCTGTTAGGTAGCAAAATGGTCTTTTTATTCCTGTGCTGTTGGCTATATTGGAAAATTCTTACAAGGCTTGGCAAAGGATTCATGGCTGTATCTCTGGAGCAGTTATTTAGTTAATTAGAAGGAGAAATTACCAGCAGTGTTTACAGGGAAGTGATCTGAGTGAGGCTTCTGCCTCACAGTGCCAGAACTGAGACAGCCATATAGAAAATATCAGTACTGGTGGTACTTTGATTAACTGGCCCTCCTTTTAGCTCTCTGGAGGGGATGGAACAGGTCATTCTAGAGAGGATGGATCTGCTGGGCTGGGACCATTTGCCTTTAGCTGCTTGAGCAGAGCCCTGTGCTTTCACAGCTGTAGTTCAGATGGTGCTTGTGCCTGGGGCCAGAGAGTGCTCATAAATAGAATTATCTCCTTAAAATAGAATTCTCTGTCCCAGCTTTCACTGAGGAGCAGGTGACAACTGGTCTGGTTTATTGTCTGTTTACTGAGTCCTCCTCTGGCTCCTCTTCGGTGGAACTCTGGAAACGATCCACTGTGTTCATCTCGGGCTTAAACAAGATGATGTAGCATTTGGGGACGTAGTAGGTCCCCAGGATGCCCAGGCTGGTGATCAGGATGGTGACAACCTGAGTGACAGCCCTGAGGACTGTCCTCAGCGTGGCAAAAACAGCCACGAAGAAGATCCAGATGATGAAGTAGACGAGGATGGCGAAGGTGATCCCCCTGGCGACGTTGTACTTCCCGCCTGGGGTCTGCACCATGAAGGTGCACAGGAAGCACACGAGGGCCAGGCAGTTGTTGAAGCCGTGCAGGAGGGCAAAGGCCACCCAGGACCTGGTGTGACACACCAGCAGCACCTCGGTGGGCAGCGATTTGTAGTCGGACACCAGGTGGTCGGGGCCCAGGTGGAGGTGGCAGAGGCAGAGCAAGCCCTGGGTGAGCAGGCACAAGGCAACGAGGAGCCAGGACCTCCTCTGGGTCACCCAGCTCAGGAGGGAGGGGGCACGGCGGGGGAACTCCGTCACCAGGGTGATCTCCAGGGACTTGAGGAAGAAGGTGGAGAAACAGCCATTGAGGCACAGGGCGCTGAGCATCCCCTGCATCGTGCAGAGCTTGTCACTGGGCTTCCCCATGTAGAGGCAGCAGCTGAGGCTCAGCAGCACCAGGGAGAGCAGGGCAAAGAGGGTCCTCTCGCCCCCAGCGGCCTGCACGAGGGGGGTCCCGAGGTTCCTCACGAAGAGCAGGGCTGCCAGGCAAGTCAGCAGCGTGGTGATGGCCATGAGGGTCAGCAGGGCGATGCTGAGGGGCTCGTCCCAGAAGAGGAACCTCTCGCTGCGCTCGTAGCACCGCGTGCTCCGGGCAGGGGCCCACTGGTGCCGCAGGCAGGGGGTGCAGCTGGAGCTGTCTGCAAAGGAGCAGTGAGAGCAGCCTGGTGACCGCCCTGCAGGACACTCCTCGAGGATGGATCCCTGGCTTGGATTAGGTAGCTGCTCTGGCTGCCGCTTTGCCCATGTCCCTCCCTCCAAAGGGTACTGGAACTCCAAAGCTTGTGGTAGTTCACCCTCTTTTGTTTCCACCCTCCTCCCCAAAGGATCCGCTTTTCTTGGATCTGTTCCCCAGGAAGCTTCCAGAAGATCCCAGAATCTCATCATATGCCTCTCTCCTCTACCCACGAGCCCAGAATTCCATCATTCCCCTCTTCCCCTGCCTCTGGAGGTAAAGCATGCGCACGTTGTTGTCCCGGTGCACTGCCTGTGGGCTCAGCAGAGGCAGGTCCCCTCTGAAGGTGCGTAGGACAAGGCTGAGCAAAGCACAGCAGGGCAGGGGGGCACATCCCCTGCACTGGCAGTGCTTCTTGGAGGAAGAGCTCACCCCTGGTCCTCTCCTCAGCCAGCAGAGACACATAATGCAGTTCAAGCCTTTGACTTTCCCAGCCCTCACCTTTACTGCTCCAGAAGGTGTTTTCTGGACAGTCTGTACAGTCATAGCAGCAGAGGTGGAATCCTTTTATCCTCCTGAATTGTCCTGGTTTGCAGTGCGTGAAGCACTCTGATACGGGCTCCTGGCAAAGGGAGGAGGGAACATCAGCCAGACACTTTCAGGAGAATGTGTATCACCGAGGAAATGAGAAGGAATTGGCTGTGCCATCCTCACCTTTTGATCCGCAGTGTGAAACTGAATCTGGGACTCATTGATGGACAGGGACCGTTCATAGTCACCTACAGGCAGGTTCCTGAAGGTGCCATTCTTCCAGGACCAGAGTATGAGCTTGTAGCCAGTGTTGGTGCTGTGGGACTCATCAAACCTGAACCTTTGGCCGTTCACCTCGAACGGGAGGGTGTCCATGAAGTGCAGCAGCTGAGGAGAAAATGACAATTGACGTTGGCACGGTTGACCTTGGGAGGATGATAATGCTGAAATCAGCTGTCCCTTAACATGGCCTCAGACTGTGACTACCTGGCCGTGTTACGATGACAAATGGCCATTTGTCCCCCCAGACCTTTACTCACCTGCCAGGATCTGATGGATGCTCTGGGACACGCTCTGGGGGTGCACCCCAGGGCTCTGTGCAGTGCATAAGCCACACCGTACACAGCCACGTGCACGGGGTGCACCTGAGAGAGGCCCAGCATGGAGGAGATGTCCCTCAGGGACACGTGGTCACAGTCCCCGCAGCGCGTGTGCGGCACGTCGGCGTTCATGAGGCGGTTGAATTCCCTGGACTGCCGGCAAAATTCATCCTGCTGAACGGAGGTAAAGAGGTCGGCAACGTACTCCTGGAAGCCGGGGACTGTGCCTGTCTTCATCACAAAGCCTAAGACTGTCCCAATGCTCCGAATGTCTGGGATGGAGTGAGGTATGTCAGACAGCATCCAGGCTTCGGTGCCGATCCAGACTTTCTTGCTCAGCCCCATCCTGATGCTTTGTTCCAGCAGGGCCCAGGCTGGCAGGCTGAAGGCAAAAAGGACAATGATGTTGACTTTGGTCTTCTTAATTAAGTTAACAGTATCTTCCAGTTGGCTTTTGGCATGGGGCTCGGACAGGTCTGTAGGAATTACCCCCTCGAAGGCAATGCAGATGCTGTTGTTTCCAGCTGTGCTCAGGAAGAGCTCCTGGGCCCCTTGGCCGTACTCATCATCACTCGCAATGGTGGCGACCCAGTTCCAGCCAAACCTGTTGAGCAGCAGCACCACAGCTTCCACCAGGTTCTTGTCGCTGGGAACGGTGCGGTAGAAGGATGGATAGAGCTCCGTGTTGCTGAGCTTTTCGCTGCTGGCTCCATAGCTGACCTGCACGTTGGGAAGGGAGACAGGAAGGCAGGGAGGGAAGTGGTCGCAGTCCAGGTCACTCCCCACCTTCTTTGCTTAGTGTTAGGGCACTAAATTTTCAAAAAACGCTGCTCAGGAGAGTGGGGAGAGTTCATCCAAAGGGATGGGTCATCTTGGCTGCATTTATCAAGAGAGCCATTATCTGGCCCAGATGGCTTGTGCTTCAGCTGCCTCTCATGTCCCTCAGCACCAGCCCTTATCATTAATGACAGCAGTCATTACGTTAATGATAACTAACGACTTTCTACGCAGAGGGGCACACCCAAAATTCAGTTATATCTTAGCTCAGGGCTAAACTTCCCTGACTGTTAGAGCTCTCTGCTGTGGTAATTGAGTATTTAGTCACATTTTCTAGTGTGTAGTCAGTATTTTAGTCTGTTTTCATGAGATCCTCCCAAGTTTACACTGGGGGCTCTGTTATTCCCATTTTACATGGACCACAGTGGTCTGAGTTGCGTCTGTTCTCTCTGGGAAGTTAAACACTGTAGTGTGTCCAGGAGGGAAGCTGAATAACCTACCCAGGCTCACTCAGGAAACCTGTGGCAGAGGAAGGACTGGAACTGTACTCTGACATTCCATATTCCCAGAGCATGGGCAGCCTCTTGATCCAAACCCTTCCCCACCTGAAAGGAGAATTCCTGCTTCTCCAGGGAGGCTCTTTACCTGTGGGATCAAGAAGGAGCTGAAGAGTTTGGCTGTTACCAGGCAGAGACCTGACTTGTGGGGCCCGATCACGGCGGTCACACGGGGCTGGTAGTCGGTGTAGTTGCACAGAATTCCAATGCCTGTGGTGCCATTCCGGGTCAGGAACAGCAGAGTGGGCTGCAGGGCCACCAGGGGCTCAAAGCAGGTGTCGTACATGTCATAGCCCAGCGTCACTCCTGGGAGCAGGGAGCTGGAGTTGTTGATCTCGTCGATAGCAAACCTCATGCCCAGAGCCCAGATCAGCCCGTCTATGAAGAGCCTGCAGGAAGAGGAGACAGGAATTACAGGGCTTGTCACAACAGGGAGCAGCTTATTCCACATTATTTGTCATTTTACATCCTGTCTGTGGCCGAAGCAGCCGCTCATGGCACTCTCAGCTGAGCATCCCTGTACCCATGTGTAAAATACTGATCACACCCCAGATGTGCAGGCCAGGGGATTTTGTTTCCTGCTTTGCCTTTTGCACAGTACGGAGTGTTCCTTTTACCTCATAAAACCAACAGCACCATCCCAAGGGATAACCTGCCTGTGCAGGAGAGCAGCGCATGGAGCAAAAGCAGCGTTTACCCCTTTGTGTGTCAGACTGGAGCACTAAGGGAGCCAAGTGCTGCTAAAAGCTCCCATCAGAATAGGGTTGGTTGTGTCTCGAGTCTGGCAGCAGAGCAGCATCAAGAAAACACAAATCCCCTGTCCATTTTGGGATCACGAGCTGATATTCCCATACCCCAGTGCTCCAGCACCTCGGAGCTTCTTTGCTCCATCCCACCTTCAGTGTTGGCCCTTGACACCACCGGCAGAACCACTTCCCTTTCTTTTCCTTTCTCCTCCCAGCCCTGGAGAAGCCAACATTCCTCTTACCTGTGACACAGCACGAGCGTGGGCTCGGAGCGCTCCGCCAGGTTCATGGTGTCCTTCCCAAAGGGGAACAGCCCTCCCAGGATATAATCCCCGGGCCTTCGGAACTGAGCCGACAGGCACGTGGGGCTCAGGGCTGCTGCACAGCCCCAACCCAGCCCCAGCAGCAGCTCAGGGACCATTATTTGGCTGTTTTGGGGAAAAGAAAGCTCCAAGTGAACGTGGGAGAGGGAGGAGGGGCAGGGGATCCAGTCTCGTCCAGGCTCTTTAAATAGAAGTCGGAGATGAAAATAACGGGGAGGAATTTGTTTAGCAAAATGCATTAATTTAACTCTGTGCTTAGTGGGCAAGTCAAATCTGCAGCAGTACCCTCGGAGTGCTCTTGGTTGGAAACCACTGGCCTCATCCTGGTTTCCTGTGCTCACTGAGTGGCCTTTCCTCAGAGTGAATGACCAAATTCGCTGTCACGGCTCTGGAAATTTGGCTTCCTCAGACAGGTGATAATCTCTAACGGTAGGAAGAGATTTACCCAGCAGTCATTTTTATTTATATCTTTTTTAAATTCAAGGTCACCCCATCATGGAGATAAGCAAATCTTCCTCGGGGCACCACAGGAATTTGCCTGGAGAAGGCCAGTCCAGGGTCACAAGGTAGGTGATTGTTATTTTTTGGGAATTTTTTACTGGCTGATTGAATCTTTTCCTCACACTGAGTTGATATTAATTTCAGTTTAAGAACTGTTTGGTTTAGGTACAGGTTCATGGCACAGTAATTTAGGTTGGATGATGGCTTGTGTTTCTTCTGTCAGGTTTGATTTTCAGAACATAGGAGAGCTCTGAATGAAAAGTTCCATTTACTTGGTTTATTATGGATTTATACTGTATCAAAAAACTGATGCACAAAGTGATGCACCAAAGCTACAATATTTTCCTTGTATGAGGAGAAGCAAATACACTGTGGAGAGCTAAATACACAGTACTTAGGCAAGGAACAGCTGTGGCTGTATTATAGAGGTATGTTTATATTGACATCTGTTTAAGGATAATTTCCCTTTAATGGAATATTTAAGTGTTAGCTTTAACTACATAACTCTTTTAAAAAGCTCAGGGAACATGCATTCCCTGTCATCAGGCAAAGGATGATGTTGATGGGTGTGAATATTCAGAGCAGCAGCTCAGCAGAACATCTGACTGGATGTGGGTCTGACAGGTGGTTTCACACCTGATCTCCAGGTAAATGAAACAGGCCCTGCCAGTGACAGAAGATCTGAGTAGATAACACTGTCAGACATGTCCCTTCCAACACCACAATCCCAGAACACATTCCCATGAAGGACACTCCTGAGAAGCACACTATTCACATAATTTTATGTCCAGTTAGTCCAGTGTCCATGAGGTAATTGATTTCTGGATCACAGAGTGTTACATTATGCCCAAAAGATACAATCAGAATGTGTTACAGCTTGTGAGATTCCCCCTTCCTCCCCCAAATATTCATATCGCCCTGGACTAAACATAGAGTGCTTTTCAGCTTTCAAGAAGCTCAGTAAATTCCATTTCACATTCTTTGGCTATTACAGTGACTTGCAATAGGAGCCATAAGCCTCACAAAACAGTGACTTACAATACAAAACTGGATTTCTCCCCAGACAATCATTTTTTGCAGGCATTTGCCACATTCCTTAAAAAAACCCCAAAACCACTAACTACATGAGAACACAGTGCAGAAGCATGATTGCAAAGCAGCTCAGGTACAACCTGCAGCCTTGGCTGGATATATGGGAATGTGCAGCACAGATTAAAAACTGGTCCACATCCCAAGTGCAAAAAGCGTGGATTTGACAGGCAGGGGAGGTGACACAGAAGGTGCTGCTGAATGGACCCAGGACAGCCACCCCCACCTCCTTCAGCTCTGGGGACACAGGATTAGCAGCAGTGCCCAGATGGGTCTGTGACCACGAGGAAAGGAGCTTCCTTCCCCACAAGCTTTATTCAGGATTACATTCCCAAGATTAGAGCACAACAGAGGGCAAAACCCCCCAGAGGTATTCAAGGGAACAGCTTATAGACCAAAGTGAGCTCATGCGCAGTGTAAATGTGTTCAGCCATCACCTCGTGTCACACAAGGCCAGAACTAGTGGTGTAAATGCACAGAAGCTGCTGAATTGCAGAGTTTGGCTTAAAAAAGAAACCACCTCCCTCCCAGCCTTGCTGCAGAGTTGGAGGTGACTCCAGGAACAAAAAAGAAATCCCTTAAAGCAGCTCATACTGGTGGCTTTTTTCCTTAATGTTGAGGTCTACACACACAGTGACACAGATAGGAAATACTTATCATACACGTGTATCTGCACAACATACATAGATATAAAAACACATGGAACCTATTTTTGTGTTCCACAGTGAGGCACCTTGAACAGCTTGGCTCAGTGGTCAGCTCCCTGCTGGCAAGGGAAAGGAAAATCCTTAAGCTCCTACAGCTGTGGGGTTTTCTCTCACTGCAAAGCTGTCCCCACACACAGATATATACATGCACATGTATGATATGTATTTTACATGTATAACATACACAGATATAAAAAAAAGGGGTACATATTTCTCTGTTACGAGGTGAGGCACCCTGAATAGCTTGGCTAAGTGGTCAGCTCCCTGCTGGCAAGGGGAAGTGCCAGAGAACACCGGATTTCCCCCCAGTCCTGTCGGAAGGTGCCCCCCAATCCTGTCAGGGCAGGTCGAGCAGCCTGTGCTGGGCAAAGAGCTCCTGGGTGATGCCGTAGACGCTCTGAATGTAGGGAATGGCCTCCCCCAGCATGGCCACGGCCTGCTCGGGGGGCCCCACGTTCATGACCTCCAGGAAGGCATCCCGCGAGGGCAGGGCGCAGAAGGCCAGCGTGGCCGCCTTGCGGACCACCCAAGGGTGGTGCGCGGCCAGCGAGGCGTTGTAGGACTCGGTGCAGATGGCGGCGGTGCAGGAATCCCTGCGCGCCGTCCGCAGCCCCTCGAGGAAGAGCTGCAGCCAGAGCAGGGCGCGGTGCAGCCGCAGCACCGTGCGGCACCCGGAGTCCCGCCGGCCCCGCAGCTCCGCCGGCCCCCGCGACAGCTCGAACCGCACCATGGCCTGCAGGGACTCGTAGTGCTCGCCGTGCTGCCCGCGCCGGTGGCCCTCCATGATCTGCACCTTGGCCACCGCGTCCTTGGAGATGAAGGCGAAGACGGCGCCGAGGCTCTGCAGGAACCTGCGTAACGTGGGGATGGTGGAGTCGCTGGCTTGGGATGGAAGGGACTGTAAAGGTCACCCCCGGGCAGGGATGCCTTCCAAGTCAGTGCCAGAGCAGTCCAACCTGGCCTTGGCCACTCCCAGGGATGGGGCAGCCGCAGCTTCTCTGGGTGTTCCATCCCAGCCCCTCCCCACCCTCGCAGCCAGCAATTCCTTCCCCCTATCCCCCCTGGCAGCGGGAAGCCATTCCCTGTGTCCTGTCCCTCCATCCCTTGTCCCCAGTCCCTCTCCAGCTCTCCTGGAGCCCCTTCAGGCCCTGCAAGGGGCTCTCAGGTGTCCCTGGAGCCTTCTCTCCTCCAGGTGAACCCCCAGCTCTCCCAGCCGGGCTCCACCCCCGGAGCATCCCCGGAGCATCCCCGTGGCCTCCTCCACCAGCTCCACATCCTCCTTAAACCGGAGCGCCCGGGGCTGGACACAGATATAACCCCCCCAACCACTCCCACCCCGTGGGAGTTCCCCTCCTGCCCTAAACTCTAATTTTCCGCCGTTCTGTGCCTCAGACTGGGGAGCCGACCCGTCGCCGATGCCCCTTTGCCGTCCGAAGTCGCCGCGCCCGGGGCACTCACCGGATGAGCCCCCACCAGCCGCTCAGGTAGGGCTCCAGCAGCACCTCCCGTCGCTCCGTCACGCACCTCTGGAAGGCGTCCAGGACCTCCCCGAGGCTGAACGCGACCGGCGCCGCCATCGCCTCGCGCTCTTCCTCCTCCTCTTCCTCTTCCTGCCTCCCCCGGCGCGGCCAATCCGCGCGCGGTCCGCCACCCCTCTCCGCCGGAGGGCCAATCCGCTTCGCGTCCGTCACGGCGTCTCGGGGAGTTAACCAATCCGCGTCGGGTGCGTCGCCGCCGCTCGGGTAGCTGACCAATCCGCGTCGGGTGCGTCACCGCGGCTCGGCCAATCCGCGCTGGGTGCGGCCGCAGGGGCAGGTCTTGGAGGGGCGGGGGCGGCGCAGGCGCAGTGCGGCGGGCCCGGCCTTGCGTGAGGGCCTGTGGGGTCTGTGCGTGTCCTGTGGGGTTTTTTTGTGTTCTCTGTGGGGTTTCCTGTGGGTTCCTGTGTGTTTATGTGTCTGAGTGCTTTCCCGGTCTCGCAGCCGTGCTGGTGGATACCGAGCCCAGGCAGGGCCGAGTTGCCATAACTTGTTTTTCATCCGAGTCGTGTTTTGTGTCTCCTTTTCCCCTTCTCAGGAAGAGGTTTGGCCTCTGCTCGAGTGTTTTGAGCCAGATACAGGAAGACAGCTGAAATGGCGTTTGTAAAACCGGCGAAATCCTCTCTTTTCGTGGCCGGCACTGCTCAGGCTCCGCAGTGATCAATTCGCTCTGTGGTTTGGGGTCCCCAGTCCGGCAAAATGCCTGAAATCAAAGTCACTCCCTTGGGTAAGTCCGGTCTGAAACCCCCCTGGAAACGTGGGGGTTGTGGAGCTCAGGGTGAGATGTGTCAGCCACGGAAAGTGGCCCTGGTGGGACAGTTGTGTAGGGCCCTGACCTGATTCCTGTCCTGCCTTTACATCTCCAGCAAAAGTCGTAATTCTTTTGATTAGAGGGTTAATTAATATGTTGTGGAGGCACTGCAGGTTCGTGCAGTGTAGGTAGGGCATTGGTTCACTTACTGTGGTAAAGAGCCACAGGGAGCAAATCTTTCTCCTTTTTTTTTCTGTTTTAATCTGTTTTTATTGGTTGCACAAGTGTCTGCACTGAGAGGGCAGAGGGTGTGCTGAGCAGGGGAACTGCCTTATCCTAATGGATCATTTTTGGGGCTTGGTGTGGGCTTAATTAAAGCTTAATGAAGCTTCTGCTGAGAGCAGAGCACCAGAGGAAACAGTTCATTGTCAGTCCTTTCCAGATAAAGAATTGTTTTGCTTTTACTTGAAGCTCTAGCTGCAACTTGCAGGAAGTTTGTACAGACCTTTAACTGCTTCTCTCTGGAAATTGTTGTAAACATTCCCAGAGATGTTTTACTTGCCTGTTCCTCGTGCCCAGGAGCTGGCCAGGATGTGGGACGGAGCTGTATCCTCGTGTCCATCGCTGGGAAGAACGTGATGCTGGACTGTGGGATGCACATGGGCTACAACGATGATGTGAGTGCTGTGGGGAGCAGGAATGGGGTGTGGGATGTGTCCTGCCCTTCCCAGCAGGACTCAGCATTCCGCTCTGTTCCCTTTATTTGAGGGTTGCCTGGCTCACCTTGTGGCACACAGGGAGTTGTGTGGAATCACAGATATCCTGAGTGGGAGGGACCCACAAGGATCACGGATTCCAACTCCTGGCCCTGCACAGACACCCCAGCAATCCCACCCTGTCCCTGAGAGTGTTGTCCAAACACTGCTGGAGCTCTGGCAGCCTTGGGGCCGTGCCCACTGCCCTGGGGAGCCTGGTTAGTGCCCAAATAACCCTCTGGGGGAAGACCCTTCTTCAATCAGGGCCAGCTCCCTGTCTGCCCCCTGGCAGCTCTCCCCTCCTTCCCCTCTGACTCCTGCTGCACGTTCCCAGTGTTTCAGGTCCCTCTCCCTGTTGTTTTGTTGGATCAGTGATGCAGCATTGCCTGCCTTTGTTTCCTGATGCGTTCCCTGGTTTTCCATGTTTGCAGAGGCGCTTCCCTGACTTTTCCTATATCACCCAGAATGGAAGGCTGACTGACTTTCTGGACTGTGTGATCATAAGGTGAGGCAGCTCCTTACCCTGGCCCAGCTCCAGAGAGAACTGGGAATGCTTGGGATGTTGTCCCTAGTAAACCAAACAAGTTCTAACTCCCTCACTCACGTTTTCTCTGGTCCCTCTGTGCCATGCAGAGCTTTAAAAACCTGAAGCAAGATCTGAGCACCAGCCAAGGTGAATTCCAAGCAGCATCTCCTTTATTCTTGTGGTTTTTTGCAGCCACTTCCATTTGGACCATTGTGGAGCGTTGCCCTATTTCAGTGAGATGGTGGGTTATGATGGGCCCATTTACATGACACACCCCACCAAGGCCATCTGCCCCATCCTCCTGGAGGACTACAGGAAAATAACTGTGGATAAGAAGGGGGAGACCAACTTCTTCACTTCCCAGATGATTAAAGACTGCATGAAAAAGGTGGTGGCCGTGCATCTTCACCAGACAGTGCAGGTAAAGGGTCATTTTTCAGCATTCTTGGGTCACACCAGGGGTTGTTGCAGTGAAGGCAACAGTTTCATTTGAAGTGTTGGCACTAATGGAGGGTTTGCTTGGTGGGGCAGGTGGATGAGGAGCTGGAGATCAAGGCATACTATGCAGGCCATGTGCTCGGAGCTGCCATGTTCCAGATCAAGGTTGGATGCGAGTCAGTTGTGTACACTGTGAGTATGCACAGATTTATACATATTTGCCTCCTCCACAGGCGTTACATACAGACATTGGGATGTATATATATGCACACCAATATGGCTAGATCCCTCTGTCACCTCTTAATGGCCTGTCCTGTAGCCTTGAGAATATTAATGGATTTCTCCTCTTCCCTCAGGGTGATTATAACATGACACCAGACAGACACTTGGGGTAAGTAGGAAGCTGAGTTTCTATGGGTTCTAAATATTTCTGACAGGAAGATTTTAGCACAGACTGTTAATAGCAGGGGCTTATCAGCTTTGAATCTTTCTTAGGAGACTGGATATTTAATGTCTTTGGTGGATAAGTGCAGTTTTGAGTTGTGAGGGTGAACAGATTTATATTGATTCTGACAGATAGACCTTAATGGAATCTTCTGTATACTCAATCTGTTTTTAAGGCTGTGAAATAATTAGACTTCAATGTTTGAAATGTTTTTGCATATTGTCTTCTCAACGTGTTTACTTTCTAAGAGAGTACCAATCACAAACTTTAACATTCAATGTATTTTCACTGGCTTATATGGGAGATTTATCATATCCGTGCTATTTAGATGAGTACTTTAATGCATTTAATAGACTGGATGATGAAGTCTTTTCAAGGTCTGTAGTGTCTGTTTTGAGCTGGATTAATTTAAAGGAGCTGTGACCTGCGCAGAGAGCTCTTGATGCTGCCACACAAGTCCCAGTGACTTGGGCAAGCCAAGGCACAGCTCTGTTCCTGTTTCCTCTCTGCACGTAGAGACAGTGACATTCCCCAGCCAGCTTGGGGACCTGCAGGTCATTAGTGCCATCTCCTGATTGGATTTCCCTCCCCTTCCCTTTGTCCAGGGCTGCCTGGATCGACAAGTGCCGCCCGGACCTGCTGATCAGCGAATCCACCTACGCCACGACCATCAGAGACTCCAAACGCTGCAGGGAGAGGGACTTCTTGAAGAAAGTCCATGAGACTGTGGAACGAGGAGGGAAGGTACAGTGTCCACTTCCACAAATAATGCCAGAATTGTTGATCTCAGCAACTTGGTTTTATGTTATCCAGGAGGGGACAGAAAACTGCCCTCGGTGTGTGCACACTGGGCTCTCACCCAGGCAGAGAGGTGCTGGTCAGGTGGCAGTGCCTTTCATTCCAAACTGCACAGCACATTCCTGGGAAGCGGGAAGAGTATCAGAGAGTGAGAGGGAACTGAGGGACTTGTTCAGAAATAAGAACACTGTAGTGCATTGAATGCAGCTTGGGTTTCACAGCCACTAAATCCCCCCTCAATTGCAGGTTCTCATCCCGGTTTTTGCCCTTGGACGTGCCCAGGAACTTTGCATTTTATTGGAAACTTTCTGGTGAGTGCAGTCTCTCTGTGAAGGTACCTTTTTGTCCTCCTTTGTGCTCCTGGCAGGTTTCTGTGATCCTTCTGTGCCTGGGGAATATTTATAGAGGCATGAAGTTGTCTGGAGCAAGCAGGGCAGAGAATGGGACTAAAGCCTGCTTGGTAGTCAGGTAATGCCTAGGGATTTAGAGCTCATGAGAGTAGGAAATACACAAAAAAGTCTTGGGAGACCACCTATGTTCGGATAGCCAGGATCCTACTTTGGCCCTCACAGGTACCTGGGGCACTTTTTTCCACAGGGAAAGAATGAACTTGAAGGCTCCCATTTACTTTTCCACGGGACTGACAGAGAAGGCCAACCATTACTACAAGCTTTTCATCACGTGGACAAATCAGAAAATCCGGAAAACTTTTGTGCAGAGGAACATGTTTGAGTTCAAACACATCAAAGCCTTCGACCGGGCCTTTGCAGACAACCCAGGGCCCATGGTAGGTGGGTGCTGGGAAGGGAACAGAGCACAGCTGGGCTCAGCAGCTGTTTGGAACCACTCTGGGAGGAACAGGCAGCCTGAGGATCCTCTACCCTGTCAATGCCACCTAAAAACCTTTTGTGCCCAGGCCATCTGTGTAGCTATTAAAGATATTGCTGTCTTTATTTCAGTAAAGGTAAAATGCCCAGAGAAAATTAAAAGCTTGCATCTTTATAGAATATATACATCTAGACCTAATTCAAACTATCTTTTTTACAGTATATTTTCTAGGTAAGTCAGGTGACAGATCCTGTAGAGCACAGTCTTTTATTACTGGTTTTATTCCTGCCTGGTTTATTAGGTACCATTATGAAACCATCAAAGAGTGTGGCTGCTCACAAACATTTCCTGAAACAGTAGTTCAGCTCATGTGAAATTGGACAAGGTGGGAAAAAATAAAATAGCAAAAATCCCCGTTTGATGCAGTGTCTGTAATGGGTATGGGTGGGTACTCTGCACAGATTTAGGATGTTTATATATTATAGTAATGGAAAAATTTTCTGTGGTGAATTGCAGGTGGTGTTTGCAACCCCTGGAATGCTGCATGCAGGACAGTCCCTTCAAATCTTCAGGAAGTGGGCAGGGAACGAAAAGAACATGGTAAGAAATGGTTTTCTTGAGCGATGGGTTACGTTGATGTGCCAGTGGCCCTGGTACAGCTGGAAGGGCCGGAGAGCTTTCCCTCAGCGTCCGGGCTTAAACTGCACGAGTTCTCTCAGGACCCAGCCCAGGGCAGAGCTCATCCAAGCTCTCCATTGTGCAGCTGCGGCTCTTTGAATGTTGAGAGCTCGTCCTGCTTTCCTTGCCAGGTGATCATGCCTGGGTACTGCGTGCAGGGAACCGTGGGCCACAAGATCCTGAGCGGGCAGCGCAAGCTGGAGATGGAGGGCAGACAAATTGTAAGTTTTATTTGCAAGCAGGAGGGTCATTTTGGGGGAATTCTTCCAAACTGTAGGTAGTAGTTACACACCATACACTGCTAATGGGATTATGCTGCATCCAACCCTGAGAATGCCTCAAAGGAACTTTTTCTTTGGAGTTGGACTTGGGTTTTTTAATCCGTTACGTTGGTAATTGTGTTTTCTTCTGCTGCAGAACTTTTGGGGCACATTTACGGTGTTTAATAACAAAGTGAAATAGTGACATTTTTACATTAGTGAAACAGGTAAAAATGATACATTTTTAAGTAAATGTGGATAATAAAATGATACCAGCTATACTTAAGTATTGATTTGTGTTGGCAAGTGTGTGGCAAGTATTCTTTGAAATTGAAAATTTGAGCCTCTGAGCTTTTCTTTAAGGCCATTTAGGTGTTCTCCTTCCTCCTCTAAAGTAACTAGAGGAGTCTGGGCCTGTGTGTGTGTGTACACGAGTGAGCCAAAGCAATTCCCAGTTCCCAAATGCTGTGCTCTGCTCCCCCCCAGCTGGAAGTGAAGATGCAGGTGGAGTACATGTCCTTCAGTGCCCATGCAGATGCCAAGGGGATAATGCAGCTGATTCGCCAGGCTGAGCCACGGAATGTGCTCCTGGTCCATGGGGAAGCCAAGAAAATGGAGTTCCTGAAGCAGAAAATAGAACAGGAATTCCGTACGTATCCGTGGGTGTTGGCACCAAGGAGGGGATGGCAGCAGAGCATCAAGGGTCACATATCTGACCATCTGGCCCTCAGCAGCATTAGGTCTGGTGGAATTTACAGCTACCCTCAAAAACTGGTGTCTGTACCAATTAGCACGTTAATTAAGCCCCGTTAATTATAATGACCCTTTGGACTTGAAACAGAAGTTGTTTTGCTGTAGCGCAGCATTTCCTGCTGCCACATTCCCGACGGGGGCTGTTCCCACTGCAGATGTCAACTGCTACATGCCTGCCAATGGAGAGACCACCACCATCTTCACCAACCCCAGCATCCCTGTGGACATCTCCCTGGGCCTCCTCAAGAGAGAAGCAGCAATAGGTGACTCTTCCAAGCACACATTCCCTCTCCCAGGCCCTCTGCTGTGGAGTGCTGGCAGAAGGTAGAATGCTGCAAAAGTGTGTTCAGTAATGGCTGAAAACAAATGCACACACGCTGCCTTGTTTGCCACTTGTTGCTCCTTCGTTCAAGGTAACAAAACTCCTGTGTGCTTTTACCAGCTAGGTTTGGGACAATTGGAATTATTTTTATAAACTCAATTAAAAAAAATTAAGCCCTCTCAAATCGGAATGTGCTCTGGGAAGAGAGGCAGTTCTCTGCTATAAACCAGAGATGGTTTCTTATGTGTCATTAGTTCTGATAATGCACTCAGCAGAAGAAAGATGAAACATTTAGTGTCTGAACCTCATCAAGGCCTCAGAGATCCATCTGTTAAGTCCTAGAGCAGCTGTTTTGTGGGAAAATTCAGCACCTCCTTATTAACTGTGTTGTCTTTTCTTCCCCTGGCTGTGATTTAGGTCCTGTACCAGATGCCAAGAAGCCAAAGCTCATGCACGGCACGTTACTCATGAAGGATAATGTGAGTAAAAATCTTGTGCTTGTCTCGTGTCCTCTGTTGTTGTTCACACACAAGTTCTGGGTGCCTGAAGAACCAAAATCAAGATGAGCAGTTCTGGTTTCTTACAAAGAAGGTGCCAGGGGCAGAGTTCTTACTCTGCAGGCTCGTGTCTGTATTCAAACATCATTCCCCTGCTGAAGAGGATAAATGAACTTC
The DNA here is from genome assembly GCA_013396755.1 of Sclerurus mexicanus. Classification (NCBI taxonomy): domain Eukaryota; kingdom Metazoa; phylum Chordata; class Aves; order Passeriformes; family Furnariidae; genus Sclerurus; species Sclerurus mexicanus. Next base: position 287,802 of record VWZF01005396.1, on the reverse strand, counting down.
CAGAGAGACACTTTAATTTTGCTAAATGAAGGACTGGTATGATTATTTAGGTGGACATTTTGCCACTGCCTTCCCTCTCCCCTTGCTGCCCACCCTCCTCTCAGGCCCAGCTGTTCTCCCAGCAGTAACAGAGAGGGAAAAGGAACAGTCTTACCTACTGCAGAGCCGAACACACCTGTGAGCACCTGCCCCCAGAGGAGCAGCACAACCCCGGGAAGCTCAAAGAACTGGATTTTTATGGCTTTACCCTTTTCCTCTGCAGAGCTTCAGGCTGGTTTCCCCTGAGCAGGCCCTGAAGGAGCTGGGCCTGGTGGAGCATCAGCTGCGCTTCACCTGCCGCGTCCACATCCAGGACCCACGCAAGGAGCACGAGACGGTGCTGCGGGTCTACAACCACCTCAAGGGGTGAGGCTCTTCTTACCCCACAGGGGTTTTCTTCTCCCCCAGGGGCTGCAATGAGCTTATCATTCCTAATGCAGGTAGCACAGATAACCCCTCCTTTAAACTGGCAACAGCAGAACCTACAGGCAGCTGGTGGGTACCATGAGCAGTGCTTGGCTATGGTAACAGGGCTCAGACTGGATCATGAATTAATCCCACGTCATTAATATAAGCACTAGAATCAGCAAGCGCTGGATCAGCCCTGTTCTCCCTTCCTTGGGAAGCAGGAGACTCCTCGGGGAGAGTAGGTGCTGGCTCACAGTGAAAAGGAGTAACAACAGGCTGGGGTTTGGGACAAAGATCCAGGGGTGCCCCACCCTTCAGCTGTGTGCATGTCCATCCCAAAGAACTCATCCTTCTCCTCTCTTACCAGGGTCCTGAAGGATTATTCCGTGCAGCATCTCCCTGATGGCTCCATAACTGTGGAGTCCATCCTTATCCAGGCCACAGCACACTCGGAGGATCAGGGAACCAAAGTCCTGCTCGTGTCCTGGACTTACCAGGTAGGTACTTGAAACAAGTAGAAAACTGTCTAATCTTACCCCTATTTTATTAGATATTCATTATGTTTTCTTCCTTTCAAAAACATGCTTTAAATGGCTGCATTTTCAAATGCTTTCTTTATAGCAAAGGAAATGCCTTTGGAGGGCAAAGCATCATAATCAATGGTTCTTTATTCATTGCTTTTGAGAAAAATGGTGATTTTCCTCAAAAGAGACCCCTCAGGTCCAGCCACCTCCTCGGCTAAAGCGAGTTTTACATCAGTATTTTGAAAGAACACCCAGAAATGCACTTGTGGATCTGTTTCCATTTTTGAACACAGCTAATATTAGATCTTGCAGGGCCCAAGAATTATTTCAGTCTGTTTCTGGGTATCTGAGTTGCATTTCCTGCCCCCCAGGAGACGGTCAAGTAGAAGATTTTGCTTTCATCCCCTTTCTCTTCTCCCCTCTAGGATGAAGAGCTGGGCAGTTATCTCACCTCCCTCCTGAAGAAAGGCCTGCCCCAGAGCACAGCCTGAGAGCACAGCAGAGCCCAGGGGGTTACACAGAGTTGGATTTTATTTTGTTTACATGGTCAATTTTTTTTCTGGTTTGGTTTAATAAAAGTACAGTGTTTGTCCAGGTAACTGCAGTGACAGTGCCTACCTGTCCCCAGCAGTGTCATCTTCCCCCTGGAAACCTGGCCAAGGAGTTGGTAGAACCTGTTTTTAAACAGTCCTGAGGAACAAGCTTTGAATTGCTTACACAGTGAAGTAAAAGTTACTCAGTGTTCTTCCCTCCCACAGCTCATTGCCCTTCAAAATCTCAGCAGTGCTGACTGAAACAATTAAAATGCAAAGTATAGTGAAGGTAAAAGAATAAAGCCGTAAATATGCTGATTACCAAGCAGTAAAACTTACTTAATTCCCCCTCCTTCCCTCAGGGACAGCTGACAGGCCTCCAGGAAAGCTGCACTCCTGCTTGGAGTCTCTTTCTTCCTTTATCCAGAGCATAAAGATTGTGCTTGGTTGATAAGAACAGTCCCCCTCCAGTGCTGGGAGGATTTTCCGTAGTCTATAAATGGATAAAAATAGCGATCTCTCCTGAAAGGTAAAGGATTAATTTGTGCTAATGCTCCCTCTGAGCCTCTCCTGGCCTCCACAGTGCCAGGCTTTGCACTTGGCTCACCAAGCCCACACAAGGAATACAGAAAGGAGTCATCATTTTCCAGATTTTCAACAAGTTTGAGCAGATTTTATGGGCAGAAGCTGCAGCATCCATTGTGGTGCAAAGAGAAGTTACTCAATCAAGACAGAGACACAATCACCATCCCCAAACCATTCTGAAATCCTCCTCCCTCCCAGTCCCTGGCAGTTCTTGGCTCCAAGTCCAGGAACACAGCAGAATCTGGGCACATACCAGGTCACAGTGTGAATTTTCAGCTGAATTTGGAGATAAAAACAGTGATCTAGCACATTGCCCTGTTCACAAACCCCCTGGCAGCGTCCCCACTGCTCACAGTGCTGGTGCCCACAGCCCACAGGAAGGAGCAGAGCAGAGTCTGTGCATGTCACACCAAAACCCCTCATCCTCCGAAGCAACCTTGGTCCTAAGCAGGTTTGTCAGCCAGGCCTGTGGTTTCCTGGTGCCTCTGATCACCCACAAGTGAAAAATTCTCTCCAGAGTCTCATGTTTCACAGGGTGGAAACACTCAGCAGTTCTCAGAAGCCACGTGGCTCTGCTAATACAAGAAAAGGGGTGAAAAAAGGTCAGATACTGTGTTTATATCACAAAATGACTGAAAAAGAGAGAGCTTTGACATTTGAAGAGCACTGCACAGTGTAAAGGGCTGTGCCAGCTCCTACAGGAACTTCCCTCCATCAGTGTGTGGAGAGAGGAGCTTGTTTACCACGGACTGATAAATACTGGAATCTGCTCCCTTCTAAACTTGCATTAATACATGTCCAGCTTGAATCCACAGCTGGAAGCCCTGTCCTGGAATACTCAGAAAGCCAGTTGAGGATGAGAAGCCCCTATTTGGCTGTGGAATGTGGGCAGCAGCCTGTGAACGCAGGAGGAACACACCAGATCCCTCCAAAACAGGGCAAAGCCAAGCAGGGCTGCCTGAACCCACCAGTATCAACTAGGAGGCTCATTTCCTTCCAGTGGCCCTTTCCTGGGCTCTGCTGCTTCCCAGAAAAGAGCCCTGTGTCCTACCAACCCCAAACTCAAACAGAACAAGGCCAAAACATCCCTGTCCAGGAACACAGCACGTTTCCAGCACGTGCTGGGAAGGCCTGTCTGAGGATACAGAACCCCCAAGGACTGGCTGATGAAAATCCACAGCTGGTGGGCACTTCCCTCCCGTGGTTTAACAGCCACCACATGAAAACCCAGTAGGTTTTACAGCTTTGCTTTAAAGGAACAGCTGGAAAGATGAACAGTGTACGTACCTGGAGCAGACCAGTTGGTTCCAGCTCCGTGGGTTTTGCTTCCACGTCTCTGCTGTAGTTTATAGTCACAGGAGGGCTCCCCGAAACTCCGGTCGCAGATGGTGAACACCTTTTTAGACCTGAATCTGAGCCTGAAGTTGCAGTGCCACTGCTTGCTGGAAGAGCTGTGGTAGTACAAGAGCGGGTTGAGGCAGCAGTTGAGGCTCACCAGGGCCAGGGTGACCCTCCTCACCTTGTAGATGCAGCTGGTGAAGGACTCATCCTGGATGACCTGCATCCTCACGAGGAAGTGCAGCAGGTGGGTGAGGTGGTAGGGGAGGAAGCACAGAGCACAGATGCCCAGGATGATGTAGATGGTGCTCAGGGCCTTCCTCTTGGACACGCTGCGCTGGATGCGGGAGATCCTCCTGGCCACGAGCGGGTAGGCCACCAGGATGAGGGAAAACGGGACCACGAACCCAAAAATCAAGGCCAGGACATTGTAGGGGGCCACGCGCTGGGTCCAGCTGCTCGTGGGGAAGCTCTCGAAGCAGGCCGTGGTGTTCCTCACACCCTCGTTGTGCAGGGGACCTCCGAGGACAAGGGGGACGGTGACACCGAGAGCCACCACCCACAGGGCTGTGGCCACCAGCACACAGTGGCTGGCCCTGATCTGGATGTAGGTGAAGGGGTGCAGCACTGCAACGTAACGGTCCACGCAGATGCAGGTGAAGAAGGCGATGCTGAGGTAGATGTTGATGTAGAAGAGGGTGCCAGTGACCCTGCAGGCCACGTCCCCGAAGATCCAGTTGTTCAGGTTCAGGTGGTAATGGATTTTAAAAGGCAGCACACAAACAAACAGCATGTCCACCAGGGCCAGGTTGATCATGTAAACGTAGGAACAGGTCACGTGCTCCACTCTGCAGGACAGCAGGTACAGAGCCAGGGCATTTCCCACCAGCCCCAGCACGAAGACAACGCTGTAGGTGACAGTGAACAAGGAATACTGGAAGTCTGCTTCCAACCAGAGCTCTGAGCTGGCACTGGCAACTGTCTCATTGGAGGCTCCCTCAGCCCAGGGAACACCTGCCATGCTTTCTGCTGCAGAGGAGGACAACCAACACGGGGTCAGGGTCTTAAGCCATCCCTTACCTCAGGAGCTTCTGGAGTTTTAGTTCCTCTCAGTGAGCTAAAGCCACACCACAGATGTTCAGCCTGGTGAGGTCTCGGGGCGTTTAGATGGAAAACAGTGCCACTAGAAGGGAAAAAATGAGTAATTTTAAACACAAGCATTTGAGGTTACACAGTAGACAGTATTTACTGGCATTAAAGCCATCCCAAGGTGACAATGACAGGCAACTGATGCTCATGCACAAGGCAGGAGGCTCCTCGCAGCTGTTGGGTGGATTTCCAGCACCATAAACCAACTCTGCAAAGGAAGCACCACTGCTCAGCCCCAAAGGGTTTGTGTCTGAAACATGGGAAAGAGGCACTGCACAAGCAGGACTCCTCACCAGCTCACTCGTGCCACTGAGGCAAGAAACTGCACTCCAACAGTGCAGCTTCCACCCAACAGCAAACAAATCCCAGTAAAGCAAACACAGACACCTGAACAGGCATTAATTAATCTTGAGAACCAAACTCAGCCACAAGGTGCACCAAGTTCCCAAAGGTGAGGCACTGAAAGCACAAAACTACGAAGGCTGTCGGGTACTTTCCAAAGGAAACTCTGAATTCACACTTCCTCCCCACAGTTGTTTGTCTCACAAAGTTAAAACCACCTGAGATAAGTGGAACACGAGAAAGGGAGAGAAAAAAAAAGTGGTTTCAGTTTAAGCAGGCAAGAACTTGGACCTGCTTACACAGGTCTTGCACCTCACAGCAAACGGTTTGTAAACACAGAGGAAAATTAATACCAAACCAGGCCTGGCTGAGCCACAACTTTAGGATGGAAATGACCTTTATGTCAGAGCCTGGCAGTGCAAGAGCCACGGAACACCCACCTTCTGTAGGTTCCAAGTGTAGGGCTGCAGCTGGGGGGGTAAAACCATTACAGGGAGCCTGTAAAATCCTTACAGGAGCCCAAGGAGGCTCCTGCTTCTCACCAGACACATCCCCCAAATCCCTCCCCAGCTGAAACAGGATCCCATTTTACACCTGACATTCTCAGAGTGGACAGATTTATTTGCTTACAAAACCACTTTAAAAGTATGGAGTCTGATCAAACCCCACATTCAGTTTTGCTTCCCCACAACTGTTTTGTTTGTTTTGTCTTCAGGTGGAGTTTTTTTGGGGCTATTTCTTCCAGCCAAACAAAAAGCATCACTGAGCCTCTGTTTCTGTACAAAGTTATTTGTTTTACAAACACATAAAAGCATACAACAAATGTGAAATTATTAGCAATGTTTGCATATAAATACAAAGCTGGGTCTTTGGTCAATTGGAAGATCTTCCGGTTTTAAAGCAACACTGTGAAACAATCAGACAGACAGATCTCCCCACGTTGAATCAACAGAAAAGAACCAGTAATGCAGCAATACAGAAAGGAAAAGAATGCTAAATACGCCTGACAATAAGTATTAATGATGGACATAAAAACTATTTGGACTAGAAGCTTGTAAAGAAATTCTCTACTGATGGTATGTTTTGTGATGCTAAAAGAGCCTCTCCTTTAATCCAATGTCTTTAGATTATTTTAACAACTGCTTTGGGATGTGAAAAGCAAAGCAAAACCCCTGAGTAGAGTTTGCCAGTTGATTTACTCCTGAACCACTGCCTGGGCAGCTGCCCCTGGGCTGCTCAGTCCCTGCATTGGAGAACAAGGTTTTATTGCAACCAGAAGTTGGGAAACACATGCAGAATCCTCAAGAGCAGGTATTTTTGCACTGTGGGCTTAGAAGGTGGTGGTACCTGAGCCTGCAGCAGCATTTGGCCTGATTACCACTCAAACAGTGTCAGTGTTTAGTATTTTCACGCCCTGTAAAGTCTCTTAGAAAGTTTGGTTGGAGATGGAACTTACCAGAGCTCAGAGCAGTGCCTCGTGCAAAGGCTGCAGGGGAGTTCAGTGGCCCCTCCAAATCCTCTCAGGCACCAGGTCCCTGCTCAGCTCTTCTCTGGGGAGCTTGACACCAAAGTGGTGAGTTCTATCACGTTGCTCTGCAGAGAGAAACCACAGGAAGCCGAGGTCTGTCACTTAGATCCACCACAGAGCCCTTGCCCTGCCAGTGAAGGGTCCCCCAGGACTGGGCAGAGCACCAGCGGGTGCTTTAGTTCTCTCCATGTACCCACTGCAGGAGGGAGGCACGAAGCTCCCCTCCAAAGCCACCCTGAGCCCCTCCAGTCCTCCCTCCCATCCCTGCCCCTCTGGAATCATGTACCACTGCTCCAAAATGGGCCTGGAGCTGCACCCTGATCCCCCTCAAAGGGAGGAAGAGCAAGGGAATGCTGCCCTGGTGCTGGAAAATCACTGCAGCCTGCTCAGCATCCCCACATCCCTGTCCTGATCCAGCCAGGCTGGGCCAGGAAGCACAAACAGGTACCCCAAGAGCAACATAGCAGCACCAATTCTCCTCCTCCACGGTACAGACCCAAGGAGACTTCGGGAATTAGTCCCTGAGGGAATAAAGAGCTGCCCGGGAAGGCAGAGGGCAGCCAGAAGCATCTCACCTTTCCTTCCAGTGCTTTCAAAAGCAGGTCTCTGGCAAAACTGGCACCTGGAAGGGATGCATCACTTCTCAGGACAGGACACCCACCACTGTGCTCTGTCTCAGGATCCCACAGTGGATCCCTGTTGCCAAAAGGGGCTTTCAGAGAGGTCAAGAAGAACCGCTGTCTCCCTCGGGGCTCTCCAGCACAGACTGGAAATGCACAGTCCTCAGGTGGGCTTTGTGCTCTCTCTGTTCTGTCCTGCAATTCTTCTCTCAGAGACAATGAGGAAATGGTTATTTTGGTTCCAGGCATCTCAGCTACACGTTGTTTCCACTGCAGGACTGTTTAGCCCACGTACTGTTTGTTCTGGGAACTTCACAAGGCAACATTTTTGTCTTCCCCGTAACCTGCCACTCAAACAGTCACTTTATAACCCAAACAGACAGAGATTCTGGTGTCATTCATGAGGAAAACCCCCACAAGTTACATTTTATTGCCTGGGCAAGCAGGAAAGCCTGAGGTTAGAGAGGTTAAAAAAAGCAAAAGGAAAGGAAATTAAAATATGAGCTCTCTGCACTGTGATTCACGTGCCCTGAGATCTGACAGAGCCAGCAGCAAAGAGAAGAGCAAAGAGGTGACAAGCAGCACAGCAGAGCCCAGCAGCAGCAGGAGCCACCTCAGAGCCACCCCAAAGGGCTGTCTCCTGGTCATCCTGACTCACTCAAGTCGCTGTTCCTGTGCTGGGACCATCAAAACAGTTTTAAGCGACCTCAAAGGAACTTTGGTCTGGATATGCCACATGCCAAGCACAACCAACAGAAGTGGCTTTGCACCAGGGAACAGGATAAAGTCAAAGCTGCTGCAGCTCAGCAGAGGAGTGAGTGGTGACAGGGAGAGGAAGCAGCAGCACTTTCAAAGGCTCGGTCTATAAATCACTCCTCGAGCGGTAACAGTCGTCCCTTGCACTGTGCTGCACAAAGGCAGCGCTGGGGAGGAAATGCTAAATTCTCCTCTGCTCTCAGCCTGCCTTCCTCCCACACACACCACAGAAGGGAAAAAACACCCCACCAACAAAACACCCAAGTCCTTCCTCCTCTTGAGACAGGCACCAGAATCCCAGAGGAGGCAGCTGAGTTATCTGAGGGCAGCACGGGCTCGTTCTTCCTTTTCCCTTGGCAGTCTCAGAGGGCAAGAACAAAGGATAGGGAGATGCCTCCAGCCACAGTCAATGGTTTTTATTGAGACAGGTCTGTGTAACTTGGCCAACCTCCATCCCACATCCACAGCAGTCCTTTCAGACACAGCTCACCCCACAGAGCTCCTATTCTCCTGGGCCGATTGTCGTGTCCAAATCTGAGAGGGGACAGAAGAAAGAAAACATTGACTTAAGGAAAAGGATGGCACTGAAACCACCTGAAAGCACTTCAGATCCCTGGGCTTCGCTTCCCTCCGGGCAGCTCTGTGAGGGGAGGAGGGGGACAAAAGCAGCAGCTGCCTTTTCAGGGCCAGGCCGAGTGCTCAGAGCTCATTCCAGCTCCCTCACTGCCCTTGGTTGCTTCCCTTCCCCTTCTGGATTTCTTAAGCCCACCTGTACGAGGGCTGGGATCTGCTGAGCCTGGGGGAGGCCTGAGCGTGGTCAAAGTCCTCGGAATCCACATTTCATGGGCACTGGATCAAGCACACGCAGCTCAATCCCTGCTCTCCCTGGCAGGGGTTTCAGACTCCCACGGCCTCCGTTTGCTTTCTCTGCAAATCCTGCCCTGCTCCTCTTTTTAAGCTAAAAAACCTCACCAGTTTCTCAGAGAATCATGGAATGGTTTGGGTTGGAAGAGACCTCAAAGATCATCTCATTCCAACCCCCTGCCATGGTGGGGGTTCCACTAGCCTAGTAGTGCCTTCCACTAGCCCAGGCTGTTCAGAGCCCTGTTCAGCCTGGCCTTGACCACCTCCTGATGCTGTTAAATTAAAAGCCACCATACAAGCAAAGGATGTGTCCTCCAGTCCCTGCAATCCTCCGTAAACACCAAGGGAAAAGCGAGGGAACTGCACTGGATCTACAGAAGGTCTTATCCATGGTCTGGAACAGAATTTATGACAATTTAAAGCACTCAAAGTCACTGCCAACAGAACTTCTCTCTTACTAACCCGAAAGGAAGAGGGGAAAACCTACAGAGGAAAAATACACCATTTTTCCATCTCAACTGCTGTGAACACTTCTGTGTGTGACACACGCACTGTGACCTTCACTAGATGATCTTTGGGGGCCCTTCCAACCCAAAGCACCCCGTGGGGGTCACTGTTCCCCCAGATCCAAAGCCATTCCCAGCATCCACCCACCTGCTTCGTCGTATTCCACGGATTTCAGGAAGAGCCCCGAGGCCGGGGCCATGGCATTTGGTGGGAAAGCCAGTGGATCCTTCACCTCCAGCAACTGTTTTATGTGATGAGGTGCCAACTTCCCCTGGCCAACTGCAACCAGAGCCCCAACCATCCTTCTGACCTGGAAGAACAGAGACCACGCTTTAGAAGCTGCCCTGGCAAAGCTTAAAAGGAGATTAGAAAGCCCTGCCCAGAGTCCTGCACTCATGGTATCAGCAAACAATGTCCTGAGCCTGTTTAGGTGCCACTGAAACATCCCAAGTGACAGCCCAGAGTCACCCATCAGGGTTCATACAACCAGGGAATATCCTGAGCTGGAAAGGACCCACAAGGATCAGAACCCAACTGTGTCCTTGCACAGACACCCCAACAATCCCAGCCTGTCCCTGAGAGTGTTGTCCAAACACCCCTGGAGCTCTGGCAGCCTCTTCTGGTGTCCAACCACTCTCTGGGGGAAGAACCTTCTCCTAATAAGTCCTGGTTGTGTGCCTTTGGCATCCCAGATCTCCAGGGAGCACTTCCACTTCTTCCTTTACCTCTTCAGCCAGATCATCACCCCTCAGTCCCCGAGCTCGCCCCAGCAGCCACAGTCACCCCAAAATCTGCCAGAAAAGCTGTTCCTTCCCATTTCAGCAGGGATTGCAGGGGCTGCCTGGGTTCTGCACCGACTGGGGTGACACGCTCAGCCTGTCTCCAACGTGCAGTGGCATCTTAGTGCCCAAAGCTGGTGGTAGGGAAGGGAAAAGAACCCATAAAATCACCCCGTTTCCTTGCAGTGTTCCTTCCCTACAACTGAAGGCAAGCACAAGACCTGCACCACAACGATCTCCAGCTCCACAGCACTGCCTGGGAGCCAGGCTTGCTCCCACCACACGTGGCAAGGGGGCTGAGCAGGGGCTGCTTTCAGCTCCACAGACAACAGCAGCCCCCACGCAGCCTGTGGCAGGAGGCTCACAGCTTTTAACACACAAGCAATACTTTCCAGGTGGGGGACGACAGAGGGATTTGTTTCTCACTCCGGAAGCCAAAAAAGAGGAGAGGAAAAAAAACCCCTCAAGTAGGACATCCCACCAGCAAACTGGCATTTCAAACACCTCTCCATATCACAGCTTCCCTTCCCTCCCTCCACACCCAGAAATTCCAGACCTGGTGGGCTGGCACACATTTCACACCTCAGTGCTCACCTCCTGCACAAACAGCTCTCCCACCTCAGCATCCTCCTGGCTAAAAGAATTCCTCCTGTATCCCTGGGAGCCCAGCGAGCCAAGACTTGGAGCTGCCAGTGCCACCTGCACACCAAATGCTGCTTCTCCATCCCTGGGCCTCCCTGTGTGGTGGCCACACACGTCAGTCGCTTGGACTAAACAAACATTCTATTCACGGCCTTTCAAAGCTCTCCCAGAACTTCACTGTGGTGCTGCAATGAGTCACTGCCCTGAGTTTCTGACCCCCTGACGTTTCCTAAAGGATAAACCACTGCCCACTCAGGCCATGTTTATCACTGGGAAGGAGAAAGGTCTAACAAGCCAAGATACATTTATCCAAAGGCAAGTGCTGCCTCTCCCTGTGTGCTCTGATCTTGAAGTGCCCTGTGGAGTGCCCAGAGCCTGCCCTCAAACAGATGGCACAGGGCAGCACAGCTCCTCCACCTCTGTTATTTTAACCACCCTCACTAGAGGTCATCACATGCCACGACTTCAGCTTTGATGTCTCCACACTCAGGGAGAAAAAACCAGACTAAAGGTGCACATCCCCAGTACCACATGCTTGGTGTCTCCCCCCTTCTGCAGAGTGTTCAGCAAAACACACACGTATTCAGATTTTGGGGTGGTTTATCCCTTTTTGATAACGAAACCACCCAGATTTCAATGCTAATAAACCCTACAAGAGCGAGATCAAAGGTTCACCTAAGTCTGGTCTCCTCTTCATGATGGAGGACAGAAGATGCTCAGACAGAACCAGCCCAAAGGGACCTTAAAGATCATCCAGTTCCACCCCCTGCCATGGGCAGGGATGGCCCTTCCTACATCAGGGTGCTCAGGGCTCCATCCAGCGTGGCCTTGGATGCACCTGAAGAGTTCAAGTTCAGAGGGACAACCCATTCCTGCCTCACCACGACCTTGCCGGGGCAAGGCTGAGAGAGGCTTGAGCTGGGCTCAGTGTCAGGGGTGACTGCTCCCTCTGCAGTGTCACTGAGCAGAATTTCCCTTTCAATGGTTCCCAGCGTTTTCCCCCGGTCACCAGAGCACCTGATGGAGCAAAGCCCTGCTGCACATCCAGCCCTTCCCGAGCACGTGGCTCTTCTTCCCTCGCTCCCGTGCAGACACCCACGGCCAGAGCTCACAGAGCACTGCTTGGCACAGCATGAGAAACAAAGTGGGTTTGTCAAAACAGCATTAAAAAATAGCTGCCTGCTGTTCCCACAAAACACTCCCTTCTCCTCCAAAAAAACAAGCCCTCTCCTGCCTGTTCTGCCTCCACAGTGTGACCGAGGCCAGGAGAGGCAGACTGAGAGCAGCTCTTCCCTAAGGAGGTGATCCCTTAATCTGGGAAGGTGGGAAGGGAGAGTCTCCCCTGAGGATAACACAGCAAACCCTCAGTGGATTTACTTCAAAGAAAAGCCCATGGAGACCTCTAGGGCAGGGGGCAGAGATCCTACAGTTGTGCTGCAGAGCTTCCAGGCCTTCCCACGGAGAAGCACTTCATGCTCCAAAGCCAGGAAGCAAAATTCCAGGCAGCCTTGGCTGGGCCCGGGGCCACCCAGCAGAGCGAGGACACATGTCTGCTGGGTATTGTCACCCCACCACAAGGACAAGGACCGTGGCAAACAGAACCTTCCATCCTCCCATGCGACTTTGTGAGGCTGGAGGTTCGTTTGAGACACAAACTTAGGAGGTTCTGGTTCTGATGGATGGAAGAACGCAGATCCTCCACCTCCCTGATGCCCCAGGTGCCTGTGTGTGTCACACAGCTGGAGCAGCAGCTCCACAAGACATGGAGCTCCACAGGGATGCAGCACTGCTAAAATCAGCAATATTTAGAGGCAGCAACATTTTGGTCCCTTGGAGGCCCCAAACGTACCTGTCGGTAAACAAATGATCTGCCCCTGACCTCCACCTCCCAGAACTCCAGACCCCTAGAGAAAGCAAAAAAAAAGGCATTTAAAAACCACATTTCAAATAGTTCTTTCACTCAAAGGTAGTAAATGCCCCAGGTGAACGTGAGGACAGCCAAGAAGCTGCATTGCCCCAGTTTGGAACCCCCAGGCTGCTCCTTTGCTGGTGTTTTCCGGGGTGAAACAATTCCTACCTGCTTGGAATATTCCTGGTTTTATGCCCTTCCTGCTGCCTTATCCCAAAGCGTAACCACTCAAATAAAGGGGAAAGGGCATCACAAACCAAGGGGCACCTGAGCAGCAGCCAAGGCACTGCTGCCCCCAGGGATTCAGGGAGAAACCACCAGCCACGGCAAAGAAACCACCTTTCCTCTGCAGGCGCCTTGAGGGAATCACGTGGCCCCGATTCCAGGAATTGCAGGATGGATTTCAACCCTCAGCAACGCCCACTGTGACATCCACGTGCCACTGGAAAGGGCAGGAGAAGTCAGGAATGTGGCTGGAGCAGGAGAACACAGTGGCAGCTCCAGCCAGTGAGCAGAGCAGGGATGGGAATATTTGGGGATGGGTGGATGGATGGAGACCATGGTGCAAAAGGACATCCCTTCTCCTCCCCAATTCTGTTCATAGAGAAACCATCTTCCACTTAAGGACCTGCATCCCCAAACTTCCAGGCAAACCTAGGAGTCACTTTAATAAAGGTAATCATAAAGTAACAATAAAAAATGAACTCACTACCAGTTTATAAGTGTTACAAACTTCTATCCCACAGCATTCTTAGAGCAAAGAAGAGGCAAAGCTTCCCTTGCATAGTGCACAAAAGCAGGTATTTACATGCAAACCCTCTCCTTTCCTCCCCTGCAATGAGCCCAGAACTGGGTTCAGAGGGCTGGGGGAGACCTGACTCATCCGCAGTGGCTTTGTCTGGAGGGTCTGAAGGACAGGCTGGGTGTGCTGGAAACACCTGAGCACCCCCAAAGGGACCTGTCTCCTGAGAGGAGACACTGTGACCACGGGAATGGCAGTGGGGACAAGGGGGCCCCAGGCAGGGGGAGACAGTGGCACAGTGCAGGGAGCACCACAAGCTGTTTTCTCAGCGATTTACACATAAATTCCCGATTTTAGACCCCCCTGTCGCGTATGTTGGCAGCTCCTGCCCCCAGCCTGCACTTTGTGGCGGGGAACGACAGTGTCTCCATCGCTTCCACACAGTCTGCCCTCGAGGCACAGCGAGGTCAGGACTCCACTCAGCTCCTCGGCAAAGCACGAGACACAACATTTCCAGTTCTTAAACGGCATCCCCCTCTTCAGCCTGGATTCTCCTGTCCCTCTTATCCTGCCAAGGTTTATTAAGCTACAGAAGAAGGGTCAAAAGAAAAATAGCTTGTAGACTCTGAAGGAGAACAAGGTCTTTTTCTTTAGGAGAACAAGGTCTTTTTCCTGAAGTGGGAAACTTCGTTTTCCACGTCAATCTCACAGAAAATTTTGCTTACCAGCCCAAAAAATCCAGCTGCCTTTTCCCTCTTGGCAGCAGAATCCAGCACCTTGCAATGAATAATCCATGTTGTGCTCAAGCCCAGGTGACTGAGCCATCACTCCCCGGGTGCAAGTGCAGGGGCTGAGACTCTGAGCATATCCTGAGCATTCCAAGGCACTTGGTATGGATGGGACACCAACTCCACTTCCAGGGTTGCTGAGCAACTGAGGCTGATGGAAGGAATCATTTTAACACTCAGCCTTTGAGACAGACAAGTGGCCAATTCAGGGGATTGGGATAAATTCAGAAAGGAAGGAAGGAAGGAATGAGGAAGAAAAGCATTATAGGACTAAGAGGCTGTGGTTTATCATTCTGCGATTCCTCCCTCTGAAATAGAAAATAAACCTAAATAAACCTCCTTAGATCAGGCAAAAAAAATCTCTTTATAACCTTCTGCCACTATGCCAACCCTTTCACGGCAGGAACAGCTCATTCTTCTACTGCAGTGACTAAATTATGATGATGATGATGATGAAAATGGGCAAACAAACCCTGAGCTCCATGACTGTAAATGTTCTCACAGGAAGAGTTACAGAGATTAAAAGTAGCTGTAATTAAAAAACCCTGAACAAACAGACAACAACAAAAAAACCCAAGCCCAACAACACTCAAGTCTGTCACAAAGACCCAAACCCCACAACTTTTGTCTCTAAAGCAGAAAACTCCTGGTTGTGGTTATTACTAACAAAGGTTTCTAAGAGACTTAAATGCTTCTCAGAGCCACCCCCTTCAGCCTAAACATTCATTAAATGAATTAATATTGACACATTATAAAAATGACTCACTGCAAAACACAAGTTTGGCTGCATGTGTCACCAAAAGCAACAATATTCCACCAGGAGCTGGTTTGATGCTTTCAGTGCAGTTTTTAGGTTTGTTTTCTCTCTCATGGGCTGCTTTTGGCCTTGTGTGGGATGGGTTTCTGCAGCAAGTTATGCAAAGAATGGCAATTTCCCTGTTTTACATTAAAATTGAAGGCATAAAATCCATATTGAACCTCGGGGATCAGGGAATGAGAACAGCAGGGCTGGGTCTGAGGGTAACCCCGGTCTCTAAGTGCTCACAGGTATCCTGAGAGGCTGCTAATGGTTATTTGCAGGGCTCTGCCACTTCCAGTGCTCATCCTAAAGGACGAGAGGATCCTGTGGATGAAGCAGTCCTGTGTGACCTGTGTCCCTCAGCATCACCCCAGGGTCAGAGAGAGGCCAAGCTCTCCACTCAGCTCTAATAAAAAGCAGGAATGCACCCCTTTTCCTCCCCATCCTTCCTTTTCCCAGGGGGATGGGGTTTCTTAGCTCCCAAAAGGAGGGAAGCATTTCCACCTGCCCGGACCCAACTGGGTGGCTCTTCATTACCTGTCTGTGCATTGACAGGCACCAGCAGTGAGCAGGAAAAGCAGGAATCGGGGCAGATGGAAGGAGCTGCGAGGAACTGAGAGCTCAGGGTTGCTCAGAGCATACAGAGCTCTCTGTTTTTGCAGCTCCCTTTTGGTTTTTGTCTGAAAATGTCAAAACAGACACGGGGGAAGAGACAGGGGGCTGTTTGCAAAGGGCAGCAATGCCCCAGCGAGGCTTGGAGTGCGGCACTTGCTCTTGCAGCTCTCAAGGATTCAAATCTAACGGAAAGTACCAAAGAAAAAACGTTTGTTCCTAATCAGAAGGCACGAAAATAGAGTTTGAGACAGACAACAGCCAGGTTTGCTTTCAAGCTGAAACACAACAGTGGGAGAAGGCAGCAGGAAAGCCAAAGTCATGTTCAGATGATTAATATCCACGATCTTTCTGGGAAAAAACTCCAGTTTCTGCTAGAGACAGAATACATTCAGCCACTTCATTTCAATACTTGCAAGACCTGGTCCTGAGAGAACTTGATACTCAACTATCTTTTGCTTATGTAATGACTGGGGAATATTGGATTTCATCAACATCCCCTGGGAAGACAGGAGGAGTTGCTGGTGGGAACTGAGTGGATCTGCATAACTAGAGCACTGACCCACGTGTTGGGTGGGTTTTCCCCCTGCTTCCAGTTTTTAGGCAAAGCTAAAACAGCAGCAGGGGAGGAAAAAAAAAATCTAATCCCCTGGCAGAGCTGGTTTTTAGCAACCAAAATGAGAGTAAGTGCTGGAAGCAGCTCACAGGAATTGCTCCGTGCCAGATTCCAGCCACCAGTTTCTAACATCCGGCCTTTCATGTACAAACAACTGGACCAGTTTCCCCTGCCCTCAGTTCCTGCTCATCTTTCTCCCTGAGGACACTGGGGAGGAGAGGGAATGAGATGTCCTTCCCAAGCTGTCACTCAGCAGAGCCCCAGCACAGGAATGCGAGGGCAAGGCAAGCAGGGCATCAGTCCCCAAAACAGCTTGGGAAAAACCTCGGGCTCTCACCTGTGCTCGTAGTGGTGGGACAGGAAGCCAGAAGAAGGTTGGATGTCCACCTGGAGGATGGTTCTGACCGGGGACTGGAAAGGCGTGTCAGAGTTGAGCGAGCGGAAGGTGCTGAAGTCGTGGGTTCCCAGCAGGAATTGCGCTGCCTCCTGCATGGCAGGGATGTTCAGGGGGCTGGAATTAAACACAGGCAGCAAAAGGAAAGGAGCATCAGGCGTGATCAGCATGTCAGAGGAGCCCGAAGTGCAAGAAATCCAGGAGAAGCCCAAACCTGGCACACGGATTTCCCCTGGCAGCGCTGCGGAAACGCATTCTGATGGAGCCTGGCTTGTAACGGCCCAAACCACAAAGCAAAATGCCAAGTGACCTGAGGTCTGAAGGTATTCAAAGCCCCAGGCCTGAAGGGCTGGCAGGCACAAGCTTCTTGCCCAAACCTTCCTCCTGCTGTGCTCCTTGGAACAGTTCAGCTGAAATAACCCCACCCAAACTGCTGGAGGCAGCTCAGGGCAAGAGAGCCTTGTGGGTCCCTTCCAGCTCAGAATATTCTGTGACCAAAACGCTTTGCAGTATCTGGATCTTATAAACTGGAAAAGATGATGCCAGGTTAAAAAAAAAAAAAATCAAACCTCACAATGGTTTTTCAAACCTTAAATTTGCAAGGGCTAGAAGATGAAATGAAGAAGCAAAAGAAACGGAACGAGGGAGCAAACGGGCAGGGATGAAACCAAGGTGGGGATGCACGAGAAAAGGCCAAGGGTAGAATTCAGTGTAATTCAGACTTCTTCATCTGAAGGTCTGTTCAAAATAGTCTCAGGCAAAGGAATTTCGGCAGATTTACTGGTGTGTTTGCTGAGCAGATGCTCATTTTCACTGTATTTCTGTAAACTGCTCCTAAGAAAAGCCTGAGCGAGTACACACGAGCCTAGCTCAGGTTGAATCAAAACGTTTCCCAAGAAAACCAAACAAACAGAAAAATTCAAGATGAGAGATGTTTCCGAATTGTTTTGCGCCACGTTGAAGAGGCACGAGCAGCCCCCTCCCAGCACCCTGCTCCCACCGCTGGCTCCTGCCTGCCAGCTCAGCTCCCTGCAGAGGTTTGAGGTGCCTTCTGCGTTTGACACGGCCCAGATGTGCTCGGGAGGGCACCCGCAGGAGCTCCTGCGCTACTGGCAGCCCAAATATCCCACCTTTTAACTCCCCCTCGGAATTTCTCATAGGCTCACTCTTTCCTTCACGTGCTGCTGCCGTTTTGAGACAATTAATTGCAGCGCCTGGACCCGGTTAAATGCTGTTTCATCAAGGCTGTGATTAAGGCACGTTGTGCACACAACATCCAATTCTGCAATTCCGGATTTGTTTTTCCCTTCCACAGCCCACAGAAGAGAAAGTCAGCAGTTTAATGGTAGGGCAATGTCATCTCCATCCCTCTCCTACGACAGCTGAAATTACATTTTCCCCCGTTACCCACAACTGTTATCCAATAGTGGTGATGAAATTACCACAACTGGCTGCAAACCTTGTTTGCTCCAACCCTTCGAAAAATCCAGGTTTCTTGAACGTATGCTTATTCCAGTGCAACAGAAACTAAAGGAACAATAAAATTCTCTTCTGGCATTTGTTTGCTTTTTTTTTTCCTTACCCGCTGTTTATCGTGCCCTAAGATTTTATTATTATTTTTTTAAGTGGCACCGAATTTGTTTTTCTTCCCTTGCATATACAAGCACTGATTTGTTATGACTCGGTGCTTACTCCAAGAACACAAGTGAATACTGAGCTGGATACCCTGATTTATTATTGTAGGGTCGCTCAGAGCCATTGGCTCTCGCTATTCAAACACCCGGGGAGTGAGAGGGGAGAGTGAGAGAAACAGGGCTAGGGGAGAATAAATAAGAAAAGAATTCCCAGCCTTCATTTTCCCCTGCATGTGAAGTCACACCTCAAACCCCGAGATCTGCTGGCGATGCATTTGTGCCGCTGTGCATCCCAGGGCTGCCTGGGCACCCTGGGAGGGTCAGCTGAGGGAACGCTGTCCCTTCCACGGGGAGGGACACACAAAGTCCCTGGGGGACCCTCCCCGGAGCCAGGGAGTGTCTGAGCAGCGCTGAGTGTGCCCGGTATGGGCACAAGTGGCAGGCGCTGGGAGCGCCAGGGCTCAGTGACCACAGCTCGGGGCATTTCCTCGCTGAAATGCTGTCAGTGCCCACAGGGAATCAGGTCCCACATGTGGAAATTACCCGCTTCCTTCTTCCCCCAAAAGCCAAGCCTTTCACAGAGTCACTGAGGTGGCAAAACACCTCCCAGCCCATGGAGCCCACCCTGTGCCCGATGCCCACCTTGTCACTTAGTGCCACATCCAGTCCTTCCTTGGACACCTCCAGGGCTGGGCACTCCAAACCTCCCTGGAGAGCCCCTTCCAAAGCCTGACCGCCCTTTTCCATGAGGAAATTCCTCCTCATGTCCAACCTGCAACTCCCCTGTCCAAGCCGGAGGCCGTTCCCTCTCCTCCTGTCCCTGTTCCCTGGGACAGACCCCGACCTCCCCTGGCCCCCCTCTCCTGTCACAGGGTTATACAGAGCCAGAAGGTGCCCCCTGAACCTCCTCTCCTCCAGGCTGAGCCCCCCCAGCTCCCTCAGCCTCCCCTCACACTCTCCTATTTTCATGGATGAGGTGGCTCCCCAGGGATATTCCCTGGCAGACACTCACCCTCCCGCAGGAGCCCAGCACAGATCCTTCTCAAACACGGGAACCTGGGAATGGTGAGCACAGCCCAGCACCAGCCGGTAGACGTAGGTCCTGGAGAGGGCAGAAAAGCGGGCATGGAAGGTGCTGGGCACCCGCTGGGCACTCAGGATGCTGCAGGGACATGGACAGAAACGTCACACATTAATTCCAAAGCTTTTGACTGGTCACCACATAGATGGGAAGTGAAACATGCAGTGGATTCTTGGAGAAACTGCACTTGTAATTACTTAAATAGAACCATGGAATGGCCTGGGTTGGAAGGACCTTAAAGCCCATCCAGTGCCACCCGTTGCCATGGCCAGGGACACCTCCCACTAACCCAGGTTGCTCCAACCTGGCCTTGAGCACTTCCAGGGCTGGGGCAGCCACAGCTTCTCTGGGCACCCTGTGCCAGGGCCTGCCCACCCTCCCAGCCAGGAATTTCTTCCCAATATCCAATCTAATCCTTCTCTCTGTCAGTTTGAGCCCATTCCCCCTTGTCCTGTCACTCCAGTCCCTGAGGAAATATCACTCTCCTGACAGCCACTGACCAAGGACCTGCACCTGAAGGTGCCACAGGCACGTCTTGGCTAAATAAAGTCAGATTCAGTGCGTGTGTGAGCACAGAAGGCTCTTCTGCCTTATTTAAGCGAGGACAAGGGGGAATGGGTTCAGCCTGACATCTGCCATCACACACACGCTGAATCTGACTTTGGGTCATCTACCAACACCTTCTGGGGTCACTCACACTGTCACAAGAGGCTAAGACGGAGCAGTTGAGAAAAGGCAACCAACAGGGTGTAACTTCTCTTGCGCAGAAACCAAACACCTCACCCAGCCCATCAAACTGCCTCTCACCTCTGGCTGAGGGCATGCGTGTTCCTGGCCACGCTCCAGGTGAGAGGCAGCCCCTGCCCAGCTGCCTCAGCCCAGGTGAGGAGCACACCTCCCAACCCTTCAGCTCCTGCTTCTGCACATCCCGAACCCAGTGGGAAAGACCCCCCAGCAACGGAGCCCTCTGCTCTCACTCCCAAGGGCAGCTCGCTGGAGCAGATGGAGACACTTGAAACTGGGTCACCTTCCAGCCACCTCCCCCACAGCCCCCAAGACGCAGCACTTGGCTGCAGCACCGCAAATGAAGGTGAATCCCCCCAGCCCCGAGGTGGAGCCTGGCTGAAACCAGCAGAACGCTGCTGGCAGAGCCCCTGGGAACCCTCTCACGTCACGTGAACGTCCCCAAAAGCCACTCTCTGCACTTGTCCACTCGTCTCCCACCGATCCCAGGCAGTTCACTCACGAAGGAGCTTTCCAGGCAGCTGAGCTTCCCTGTTTTCCTCCACAAGCAGCAGGGAGAAAGTGTGTTGGTCCAAGGCAGTGCCACCACACACAGCCAGAAGGGAGGGCACTGAGGCTGCCAGGGCAAAGCCCCTTCTCCCTGGCAAGGGAGAGAACAGAGCTCCCTGTGTGTCTGCACCTCCCCTAAGGTGTCACCACAACACCTTTCACTGCATTTGAGCCTCCCTCCACCCGAAGAGTGGCTGCCGCCCTGTCACACAGCACAGCCTCTCTTCTGCAGGTGTTC
This sequence comes from Sclerurus mexicanus, assembly GCA_013396755.1. Classification (NCBI taxonomy): domain Eukaryota; kingdom Metazoa; phylum Chordata; class Aves; order Passeriformes; family Furnariidae; genus Sclerurus; species Sclerurus mexicanus. The sequence goes on along the minus strand of VWZF01005396.1, from coordinate 267,082 downwards.
CTCTCCTTAGAAGGGAGTTTTTCTCCTGCTGTTTGCCCTTCTGCCTTTGGAACTTGGCATGGTGAGGAGAAGAGACCCAGACAGGGTGAAAAAACAGGATACCATTTGGGACCACGTAACAGTGAAATCTATTTCCCTACTCTGAAAAGGTTGGTGCTTGGGGGATTTTTGCCCGCTCAAGCGCCTCTGGCTCACACGCCTTGACTACAAAGGCTCAGACCACAGAAGAAGAAATCAAAGCTGAGCAAGGGCCTCCAGAAAGCTTTGCAATAACAAGCCCAGGAGATTCCTTCACTGCTATAAACTACCAGGAGAAATGCAAACTACATCCTCCAGGCCCGCAGTGGAGTTTGAACCCAGGACGCTCCAGCCTCTTCTAAACACAATAATAAAATCATTACACTTCTGTTCCTCTGCCTACATGCCTCCACAAGCATGTCATCTATCTGGAGCTCCTCTTGTTAACACTTCTGTGATTTTTATTAAATAGCCATCCTTTTAGGGTGATTCTTTCAGAGGTCTATTTATGCCCACAAAATTCCTCGAGACAGGCATCCTTTCCTGCCTCTGCTAAGATGCAACAGATTCGTTCCAGCTACGAATGTCTTTCCAGCATTTAGTCCAGCAGCTGCAGTTCAGGCCTTGTTAAGATCCCATTTTTTTTGTTTTTAAATGGGTAAATAATGGTAAATAAAGACTCATGGCATTCTTTACCTTTCCAACAGAGCCTGAATTTCAGAGGGGGCGGACGGGGAAAAAAGCCCAAAGACACATAACTACAAGTGACAAAGATGTCCTGCGGAAGCACATCCTGCTCTCCCCACCGAAAACAGGGAATAAATGCCAATTTGCAGGAGGTGGGAGGAATCCCAGCTCTGCCTTGTCACTCAGACAACTCTCACTGTGTGCTTACAAAACCAAACCAGAAACAGGAGGTGTGAGTTTGCCCTCGCCATTCCCATCCCTACTTAAGGGACAGCAAAGCCCTCCTAAAATCACCCCATCTCTGAAATACACTCTGATCTTCGAGACCAAGATCCTCTCACATGTTTGGCAAGTTCAAAAGACAGACCAGTTGATAGAAGGGACCCATCGGGCCACAAAGAAGGTTATTGTGGCTGATGGTACAGTCAGCCCGCTTGGAATCTTGTTTCCCTTCCAAGCTCCATCCACAACAATGTGTTCTCACAAAGATCCCTCTCTCCATCACCCCCTGCTCGCAAACCACATCAAAGTTCTGAGTTCCCTCCTCAGCACTGGGAGAGAATTCTTCTTGGCAGAGCAATATTTGCAGAGGGAGGGGATGGTTGCTGAGCACACGTGGGCTCATGCCCAGCACTGGGCTCCTTAATGGGAAGCAGATGAACCGTTTTTGGAAGATTAAGCCTCAGGGAGAAGGAAAAGCTTCCTGATAAACTCAGCCTGAGTGAGCAGGGCTGGATTGTATTCTGTCAGGAGGTATCACCTCCTGAAACCTGTCAGATCCGTGCGTGAGACAACTTTGCCCCTCTGTGAGATCCCACTGCTGCTTCCTTTTGGAGACGTTCCCCAGTTGAAACTTCCTTCAGCAGCAACCCTGTTTGCTCTTAGGATGAGCCTAATTATAGCTATGGATCTGTGTGACTTCCAGCACTGAAAACAGCAGGGTCCCAACAGCACTTTTAGCTCTCCAGGACAACTTAATCCACTAAAGCTCAACACACAACTCACATGTTACAGCCCCAAAATCAGGGAAGAGACTGAGATTCAGTGGCTGGTGATGCTCAGAACAGACTGACCATTACAGACTCCCTGGCTGGAAAATCAGATAGTTTTGCTCTCAAACTGCTTCAGTCTTTTAAGGAAGGAAACCAAAACTATGACCTACTTCACGTTCCCTGTTACTGCTAAAACATCCAGAAGGGTTTGACTTCCAGGGTGTGCAGAGTCTGACCTAGTTTTCAGTCAAGCAAACCCCTGCACAAGTCAAATTCTGTTTCAGAATATTATTTTTAATTCTGGAAAGAAATCATCTCCAGCCCCACCCCAGAGCAGCTGCTTTAGTGTCTTTGCACACATGTCAGGGAAGGTGAAAGCTGTCAAGGGACAGGAATTCCCAGTCAGCTTGAGAGAGAGATTTGTTTAGTGGCCTCTCACTGCTGAGGAATTGAGCTGCTACTTGAAGAGGCCAGTGGAGGAACTGGATTTGTGAGTGCAGAACTGTCAATCCCTTATTATCCTGCTAATATTCCACCTCAGGTCTGGGTGCACGACCTGACTTGTTCCTGCATGGCTGTCCCTGGGCTGGGGAGCAAAAGCAGTGAAATCAGAATCTGCTTTTCTTCCAGGTGCCCCCTGCGAAACCTTTAAGACTCAACCAACTCTGCAAACCGCCAAAACACATTTTTGCAAATAAAGTGGCGGGGGAGGGAAAATTCCCTTCTGGCTTTCTGGGGGGTGACATTCAGATGGATTTCTGGCAGCAGCCAAGCTCTGTATCCAGCTCAAGCAGCACAACAACCACCTCACACTGCCCTTAGGCTGAGCTCACCTGCTCAGGGACAGCACAGGAGGGTCCCACAGCGGGGACAGTGACACCTGAGCTCACATGGACAGTGAGGACACTGTCAGGATCAAAGGGAAAAGGCAGGGTGGCCTTATGCTGTTCCTGCAACTGGCTGAGGACTGTCAAAGGCACTGTAAACACCAGGGAAAAGGTCAGATAAAACAACATAACAGCCACTAACAGGAACTATGTGCCTGTAGACATGAGGCTCTCACAGGGCCTTCCTGCCCTCTTTCCTGAGCTCACATCCCAAGGATTTCACTTCCTCTTCCCCTTCCCCCTCTGATGGCTCCCCTGGTGCTCCTTCAGAGGTGAAAGAATGCAGCTGGCTGAGACAGATGCTGCAGCTTCTGCTCCAGCTGAGAACCCAAAGATAAAAGGTCCCACTGTATTTAAATAAATGCAAAGCATCCCCGACACACAGCTCCAGAAATCTTGCAGGAAAACCCTGGAAAACCCAATCCTGAGGCCACGAGAGCTAAAGACACTAAACACTTCTTTTGGCAGAGACCTACAGAAGGTACATAAGTGGGAGCCCAGTCCCAAGAGACCTTCCTACAGCAGCAAGGGCCAAGCCAGCAGCGTGTCACACACCCTCCTGACCATCAGCATGGCTGGAATCTGTCCCTTGGAGTCACTGAGCCCTCTGGGCATGGCACAGCAGAGTCCCTCCACCTGACACTGCTCCTTGCCCCACACAGCACACTGCCTTGGGAATGGCCACCGTTCCAGAAGCTGATCCCTGAGTCTGGAGCAAGTTGTGTCAGGGAACACATGGGAGAGCTCCTGGGAAAAGAGCAACACCAGCAGGCCCCTCTCCCTCCCCCAGACCCCAAACCATTCGAGCACCCGCTCCTTCAGAGCTGGATTCCTGGTTCCCCAAGCCCTGGAGAACTGGAATCCTCCCTTGCAAAACCAAGATTAGATGCAAGGATGATGTCAGCCCTCAGATCCCAGGCCTTGCTCTGTCAGCATTTGGGCCAGGCCCTGTTTCACAAAGAAGAGATTAGAAAATAAAGCAGAGTGGAGTTCACAGTCACGGTGCTATTCCTACAGCAACCCCTTCCCTGGGCTGGGGAGGGAGTGCTTTTATGTCCTGGGCTCCTGCTCTGGCACAGGGACTTTGCCTCCAGAATCTTCGTGTTCCCATCACCAGACATCAGAAAGGTGACAGCAATGTGACAGGGAGAACCCGGGCTTCTGAGGGATCACCAGCTGGAATGTTGCACCTAAATTCTTTTGCTCACCTAAACACCTCCTGCAAAATACCCACCTTCTTGCACAACGCTCTGAAGTGCTTTGACCCTCCCTGGCTGTGCCTTTGAAGAGTTCTTAGTTTCTGCAAATAAGACCAAGGAACTCAGGGAAGAACAGAGCAGAGCAAAAGAGCTGCTGCCAAATGACACGTTGCTTCTGTGACACAGCCACAGGACATGGCTTTTAGCCCCAAAATTCCAGTGTTTCAGTCAATTTACACTTCAACCATAAAACAGCACCTACGTCTGCGGAAGAACCAGAACGACACACCCTGACAGAGAAACTGCACAGCTTGGGAAGAAAATCAAAGAACGTGAAATTCAATCCATCTTGTGAAACCTTCCCAAGGGGTAGGAATTGCTTCTGTAACTGCTGCACATTCCCAGCAGGAACTGTTGGCTCCAGGACCATTTCCTTGGCCCTTGCAGAACAAGGTCAGCCTGAAACTCTGCAAGAAGCACCAAGTGGAACCTGGCACTGGGGGAGACTCCAGCCAGGGCAGGGAGTCACCACTCCCAGGGGCACACCGAGCTCCTCTGCCAGGGCTGCCAGCACAGAGCGTCTCTAACAACAGCGGGGGAACAAGACTGATCTTTAACGTGCCTGCCAGGGGGGTATTCTTTATAGTTTTGTCTGGTTTTATCTATTTCTATCATTAATAGAATTATATTCATTGCATCTTAACATGCTTGACATTGATTATATATTAGTCATTGCTTGCGTTAATAACTAACTAAATTATATACTTACTCTGTATTAAGTGTATTATTAAGTATTCTATATTATATGCTGATAATACAGTATTATATCTCTCTATAGTATGTAATATATATAATATACAACATATAATATATACTATATAACACGTGCACAATGTGTAACACACGTGCACAATGTGTAACACACGTGCACAATGTGTAACACCGTTTAATATATTAATATGCTTATTAATTTTTTAACTTTTTAACATTACTTTCCCAGTGTTAATACTACTAATCACTTAAGTCCTGCTTTAATCACAGCAGCGATACCCACGCGAGGCAGCGATTTGCCAGTGCAGGGTGGGGGGAAAGGCACCCCCCCAGTGCTGGGACACCCCTGCAGCATCCCCTCCGTGCTGGGACACCCCTGCAGCATCCCCTCCGTGCTGGGACACCCCTGCAGCATCCCCTCCGTGCTGGGACACCCCTGCAGCATCCCCTCCCTTGCCCTGCAGGGACTCACCGGATGGGCTCGGGCCTGAGGTGGGAGTTCAGGCTGTGCAGCAGCTGCTTCCCGCTGAGCTCCGGCTTGCCCGGCGCCCGGTGCACGTCCAGGTGGGCGGCGTTGCAGAGCGCGTGGACCCCGCTGTCCGTGCGGCTGGAGATGTGGAACTTGATGGGGGCCACGGGCTTGAGGTTCCGCGCAGCCCTCTGAAAGGCAGAAGCAAGAGGGGGTCAGCTGGGGCGGCGTCCTCAGCATCCTCATCCTCGCCCAGGATGCCCTCCGAGAAGGGAGCTGGAGTTACTGCGGGCAAAGGAAGCCACGGAGAGGAGCCTCTTTGGGGCACTTCTCCCGATGCCACCGGCTCGTCCCTCTCTGCGCTGAGACCACCCTGAGCGGGACCAAACCCAAAGGGCCGCGTGAGCTTCCTTATGTGGAGAAAATCAAGGGACAACATTCGCGTCCCCATCCTTCGCCTCGTGTGGTTTGGTGAGGGGGAAACGAGGCCGAGGCTGAACTGTTTGAACTCACCAGCCCTGCTGAAAAGCCAAGGCTGGAAGGGATGGGAGCAGCACAGGGGCGTCTGAATGGCACCAGCCGAGCGCCCGAAGCAGCCTGGGCTGCAGCCTTTGCAGGCCAGGAGGGCGTAAAACACCGTGGTTATTGCTGCAGGCACAAGCTCCTTTTCCAGCCACAACACTCAGCCGTGGGGAGCACTGGAGGGGTAGCACAGCACCGAGGGCACGCGTTCCTTGGGGAATGCCAAAAGAAACTGAGCTGAGAAGGAGGACGCGGCTCTGCAAACACACCGGCACCTGAGGAGCTGTCACTGAGCTGCCCCAGCAGGTACAACCAAGCACAGCACGAGCACACAGCCCTGGCAGGCACAGGAAGGGGTTTTTACATGTATTTCTCCCTAAATAATCCTCAGTTGCATTAATGCAGGGCTCAAGAGAACTGTTTTCTTCAGGAGCCAGAGCTGCCTTAATATTCAGGTGCTGCCTCACTCGCCCCAAGACTTCTGGCACAGCAGGACTGAAGCAGAAAACGACAGCCTTAATTACACCATCGGTGAATTCCAGCTTATTAGAGCCAAAAACCCCTAAAATTGCACTACAGCTGAGGTGCCCTTTAAAAATTAGTCAGCAAACTGCACTGCAACAGGATCCTCCAGGTCCTGCACATGGATTTTGGCAGGGTTTGCTGGAGGACCCACCTGTGGCTCCCGTTGTTGTTTCCCTTCCCCAACTGTTCCTCTCCACACAGCTGGTTTTTATTCCCTTTTATTCTGCCTTTCCCTTCTGCCTACTAACTGGAAAAACAACTGGGTGGATTACTAAGGGTTCCTGCTGGGAAAGTAAATAAAGCCCTGCTAAATGAGTCATTAATTAGGTGTCTTTTAATCAAGGTTCACACTCAAACAAGAGAGAGAAGAGATGCCAACACAGTCCTGCTTAGTGAGGGCAGGCCCTTAGACAGAAAAAGGCAAGGAAAGTTGTTAAAGGGAATAAGTGAAACATTTGAAAGACTGAAAACCCACAAAAGAAGACAGAAAACCAGAAGAATGACTGGAAATTTCCTTCTCTTTCTCATCTCCATTCCTGAGCAGAGAACCCAGCGGTGGTCTTGATTAGATTTTAATTTGGTACAAGAGCCAATAAAGTTTGAACTGCTGACTCACAAATACCTTCCAGACTCCTATTTGGGCAGTCAGGATTCTGGGCTCTCAGAAATGCACAGTTAAAACACAGAGGAAGGCAGGAAAAAATGCCACCAAGCTGTAGGGGGAGGCCTGGGAAACAGAACAAAACTGACTTCTCCCTTCCTAATCCTTCCATTTGGAGTTCACATGTGGTTAAAATTAACAAGGAAAATTTTTATTTATCACTCTTAAGCTGAGAGAAGCAGGCAGAAACTAAAGAGTTTTCTGGAGCAGACCTTGGCTTGTGCCTCAGCAATTTGTCTCAAAGCAGAAGCTGATTTTAAGAGCACAACTTTCTGAGATGTTTGGGTTTCACAGGCTCCACCTTTCCACCACCCTCTTCTCCCCCTCCTTTCTCCAGTGGAAACCAGTCAGTGGAAACAGAGTTGAGAGAGAGAGAACAGGACAGAACATGGAAAACATCCTCTTTTTTTGCTACAGGCTTGGAGCAGCTTGGATGCGGCGCTCCTTTGGATCCCACCCTGCATCCCATTCCAGCCAAGGTGGATAACGAGAATGCAGGATCTCCCCTCCCCTGCCAGTGGAGCTGAGCACTGCTGGGACCCAGACTCCAAGTTATTGCCCCTGCCCAGAGGTGCAGCACTGCATGCCATGTCCCACACGTGGTATTTTCACAGCTGCCCTTGTCCAGCGCCACATTCTCCCACCTCCCTGCAGAGGTGACAAAGAAATCTGTGCTGGGGATCCCTGGAGGAACGTGACCACCACCAACAGCCAATCTGAAATCTATGGATTCCTCCTCCAGCCCAAAAGGCACACAGCTGAATGTACTATCACCTACTTGCCTCCACTTTCAACTTTAATATTTCATTTAAGTCGGATGGGATATAATCTCCTTGAAGAGAGGATTTCTGAACTGCTGAACTCCTTTGCAGGCAACTAGGAAGTGACCCTTCACCTATGCAAATGCCTCCTACCTGTGCCCTCCAAAGTCCTTGTAGGCAGCTGAAGGTTTCCTCCTCTGGTTCCTGGGTACTTTAATCTTTTATTATCACCCACACTGAATTTCAAAAAAGGTGCATTATTTACATGTAGTCATTGCCTGGAGAGCAACCAGTTTTTCCTGCCCTTTCAGTACAAACAAGCCCCTAAAAACAAGCAGGTCTTGGATGTGAGGAACCCAAAAGGCTTCACTGCTCTCAGTGCAGATCCCTCTCCTGTGGTAGCACCTGTGGGTTCCTGGGGGGAACTGAAGTAGGAGTTAAGCCCTTTACCCATGGGCACCCAGCTTAAAAGGAATAAAGAAGACAAAGGAATGAAGGAGCTGGTTGTCCTCTCTGTGCTCAGGGGGTCACAGGGCTCTGCTCCCTTCTTTAAGCCCCAGAACATGCAAACATCCTCTTTAGCAGGTGCTACAAACACCAAACCCTTGGTTTGGCACCTGCTGGAGACCTTGCACTGAGCCAGATCCTATTTAGCTTTAACTTCCCAAGTCTTTCAAGACAACCACATTCCTGGAGCAGCAAGGAAGCATCCCAAGGGTGCAAGTTCACCCCTCTCATGTGCCAGGGATGCAGGGGAAAGTATGACTTGCCTCTAGTAGGTCTGCTCTGCTAACAGGTTTCACTCATTAAGCACTTCCATATTTTGAATTATGCTGAAATTTCCACTGCCGAGTGCCAGAATGATATGGATCCACATTCCAAATTGCCAATATTACTCACAGCTCAGTTCTCTCCTCACTCTGCACGAATGCAGGAGAGGCGGGATGAAGAACAGGCCCACTAATGTGCACCACTTACGGTGGGCAAGCAAAAGTTCATCCCCCCTTCTCTCCCTGATGTCTAAATAAAAAAAATCCCCAAGACACTCAATCATCAACCTCTACAGGCATCAGGAATGTTCTGGAAAAATAAGTGCCTGTTTCTCCCTCACAGCAGCTGGATGGCTTATGCTTTCCTCACGTGCAGTGGCCTCAGCAGCGCAGACACATGGGCTGCACTGCCTTGCCAGGGAGCCTGCAGGATTTATAAATTGCTGTGTTCTAATAAATAATAACGTGCAAGCTTCTGGTTGCAAGTCATCACAGCCTCCCTGACTCACTGGGTGCTATGTCAACTGCAACTAATTAAAAATCTCACTCGTTTTTAGTGGAACAGATAAAAGCTGAAGTGAAAGCCAGGAAGGAGAAGCTGAGAATATGGATTCTGCTGGGAAAAAAAAAGGTTTGCAAAGCAATCTCCTACGTCATTGAAATTATTATCCAAGCAGAGGTTGAAGATGACATGTCCCTTGGTCCCTTTTCCTTTCTTTCTTCCTCTTTTCTTAAAGGGGTTGGGAAGAGGGGGGCAGAAGGCTGGAGCAAAGCTGCCTTGCATAGCAAGGAGTTGGTGCATGTTCCTTCTCTCCTCTCCTGCTCCCTTTCCCTTTCATGAGGAAGAATATCTGGCCTCAGCACAAGGCTGCTGGCCAAAACACAGCTTTGTGTGGGGAAGGTTAGTTTTGGGCACCATTCACCAGCACAGCAGGCAAGAGAACACTCAGGAGATGGGACTGACCAGACATGAGAGGGAAGGGAAACCTGCAGATCCCAGCAGGGCTGGCATGTGTTGTTTGTCAGCACAAACAGCCACTTACCTGGGCAAAAGGTGCTACGTGGGAGATCTTCCTTTATAGCAGGACATTTGGGAGAGTTGAGACTAGAGAATGAAGTCCTGCATCTTACAAGTTCCCACAAAGGGCTGGAGAAAGCCAAGTCACAGGGCTCAAACATCCCCATCTGGGGAAACAAGGTCTGCAATTTGTTTTGGACCCATCACTACCAAACTGGGCTTCCAAGTACTTCAAGACAAATATGTTGTCTCCAAGAAAGAAATGAAAGCGTTGTCTGCAAATCTCACCCCCCTCAAAGAGATATTAAAAGCTCCATCAAATATCTACATATCTAAAACAAGTCTCCATTTCCTCCTGACAGGGCTCTGTTATACAGCAGCACTGAGGACTGCAAAAGCTTCTGTGTCCTGTGACACAGACCTTCTGCTCAGCCCCAGCCCAGCAATTTTACCCCAGCACACACTCACAAACCAGCCAGCCCATGGCACTTTCAAGGAGACAGCTGGTGAAACACAAGGGCTGCACCTCACACGTCTATTTGCTTGCCTGTGACTGCAAACAAATGTCTCAACATCTTTAGGACACAATAAGGATCTCATTACAGGTTTAATTTTGCCCTTCCCTTCGGTTGCCTTCCTGGCTTTGGAAAGCAGTGAAGTTCGAGGCTGCACAGAAAAGGAGGAAGGAAGATAAATTCCTACAGGGCCCAGAAGTTTTCTATTAAAGCTGCTTTAAGACTTCCCATGTGGTTCTAATAGACACAGCCCCGCTCAGCAGTGCCCAGCATCAATACCACCACATGAAAGCAAAGCACATAGCCCAGAACTGGCCTGCAAAGTGCTGATACTGTGAAAAGGCAACACCAAATAAGCTCATGTTTTAATTTTTTTCTTCTTCTTTTCCCCCCTAATCGACCATCCTACCCATCTGCCTGTTCAAACAAAGTCGCTGGGATAATGCAAAACAACTGCTGGGCTCACCCAGAGTCCGGCACCCGGGGCTCAGGCACTGGATGGCTCAGAGGATGAGATAAACGAGACAGAAAGTCCTCTGGGCTCTTCTTTCAAGATCTGCACAATATTTACCCACTTTCTCTGCGATGGTCTCAGGCAAGAAGCCACAGAAATACACCCTGAGAACTCTTACTCAAGCCATAAGTCATCACTTTCCTCCAGAGCGAGGGCACGCAGGAACTCCCACCCTCAGTGGTGTGGGAATGTCTTGGCCGTGGTCACGGAGAGAGGCTGGGTGGGACAGCAAGTCCTCCTGAACGAGCAGCTTCAACAGCTCTGTTCTTCACAACACCAGGACTGTAGCCAATGCAGAGCAGACTGTCCCAAACAAGCACGGTGGGCACTGCTGAATTTGTCATCTCAGACTCACCAAAAATGAGGTGCAGAAAGGCTGGATAATAACACACAAGTCTGACCTGACCCACAGCAGCCAGTCTGAGCCTCTTCAACAACCTCTCACCTTCTAAAAATGCACAAGCTTCATTTTGAACTGTATGATGCTTCCAAGACCAATCCAGCAGCTTCCTTTTGACTCCCGCCCTGCACCAGAACATGGGATTCAGCTGCAGGTTGTAATTAAGCTACAATTGGATTACAAGGCTCAGGTGTGCTGAGCTTTTACCCTAGGCAAGTGACCCATTTTCTACTCCTGGGTGTAACAGCGGGTCTTTGCACTCCTCTTGCACACTCACTCCAAGCCCCAACAGCACTCGGGTCCTGCAAAGCCATTCCCGTGTTCTGGGAATCCAGGGGAGCTGCCCAGGAATAACAATGATAACAGCATCACAACTTTTTTCCCCTGGCATGTTAGAGCTCCAGAAGAATGGAAAGAGCAAGGAACAATGGACATCCTGCTGTGCTTTGTTCCGAAAACATCTGTCAGAGACATTCTCTCCCAGGAGGACACAGCATCTACTTTCCAAATCCATAAAGGATTTTGTCATGAACTAGAACTGAGGCAGTTTTAAGAACAAGGGGAGGCAAAGCCACAGGTCCTAAGGAACCCTTCAGGAGGGCCAGCGCCTGAGCAGGGGCTCTCAGAATCAGCTCTGGACTCAGATGCCTCAATTTCAAGTCTCACTGAAGGGTTCACAACTTTTTCAGGATCAGAATCTCTACAGTGACATCATTTCTAAAACGCTTTGACTGTGTTGATCTTTAGAGTGTTTTGAACTATGCAAGTATCTTTTATTGAGTGTCAATCTCTAAATAATTTAGCCTTGATACTATCTGCAGCTGAGCAATGTGACCCCGGGAGCTTCATTCTAATGACAAGATGGTTAGCAAAGACCTACCTCCAAATAATTCTGGACTCCAACCAGTGCCTGATCACTCTTAGTCTCCATAACCCCACTGCAGAGCAAAACAAATACAATAGTTACTGGTATGTGCCAAGATCCAGGGACTGGAGCTGCACGAGTTCTCCCACACGCTTTTGAATGTGAACAGGCACAACTCTACATATGGGATGGATGTTTAAGGCTGGGGCAAATCCAAGCTCAGCCATCCTCCTGCAGGGATCACAGCCCACAGATCACTTCACCGGCATCTTTGGGGCAGTGCAGGGGAACAAACACTGGGAACTGGCCACAATCAGGCAGTGCTAACCACCTCCACTGCAGGAAATACAGCAACTCGCACTTCCCTCCCCAGCCTGAGATTAGTTTCCCTGCTTCTCCTTCCTTTGACCTTTTCTCCTTGCTAATTTTATGCATTTCCTGCCTGAACCATCCCCTCCCTCACACTTCTGTGCACAGCAGGAAGCAGAGTCCAGCTCCCTGTGTGCTCTCACCTGCTCATCAAGGGAACATCCCTCACCTGAACACTGTTCCCATCCCTCCATCCATCCCTTCCCAAACTCTGTTCTCATCTATCTCTCCCCTGAACACTGCACTCCTCAAACTCTGTCCTCCCCAAAATCTGCTCTCTCCATCCCTCACCAAACACTGTTATCACTCGTCCATCACCTGACCACTGCCCTCCCCAAATTCTATCCTGTCCTGTACAGACTGCTCTCACCAAACACCGCTCTCACCATTCCTCACCTGAACACTGTTCTCACCCATCTGTTCCCAAACTCTGCCCTCCCCAAACTGTGTTCTCACCTATCCCTCCCTAAGCTCTACCCTCCCCAAACTGTTCTCACCCATCTCTCCCCAAAGTCTGCCTTCCCCAAACTCTGCCCTCCCCAAACTCTGTTCTCACCTATCCCTCCCCAAACTCCATCCTCCCCAAACTCTGTTCTCACCCATC
>VWZF01005396.1:144291-247106 GCA_013396755.1 Sclerurus mexicanus | reverse complement strand
CCGGCACCCCCGGACCCGCCGAGGGGATGGAGAGAAGGGACCCAGCGAGCTCCAGCGGCAGCCGGGGCTCCAGGCGTTGTCCCTCCGTGTCCCGCATCCCTCCTTCCCGTGTCCTGCATCCTCCCTGCCCGTGCCTCGTATCCCCTCCGTGTCCCGCATCCCNCGTGCCTCGTATCCCCCCTTCCCGTGTCCCGCATCCCCCCTTCCCGTGTCCCGCATCCCCTCTGTGTCCCGCATCCTATCCTTCATCCCCCCCCCCCCATTCCGTGCCCCGCATTCTACCCCGCATCGCCTTCCCGTTCCCCCGCATCCCGCCCTGCCCCGCTCCCTTCGGGCGCTCGGTACATGGAAAAATTAGGAATTCCAGGATCCGGCAGCCAGCGGCGGATCCCGTTGGGAACAGGGCGGACGGGGCATCACCCCGCGGGGTTCAGCCGGACAGAGCTGACTGGAACCGCCCGCAGAGCCGGGGCTCAGGAATACAGTCGTTTTTCCATGTAGTCACATTCCCATCTCTTGGAGGGTGGATTTTTTTTTTTTTAGCGGTCTTGGAGGAATCTGGGCTATGACAACAAAGACTCCGGCTTGGCTGTGCTGCATTCAAATCAGGCCGCCTCAGAAATGCCCAGGGCTGGAGGAGCCGCCACGCTCCGGGGGCAGATGCTCCATTGTGCCAGGAGCATCCTGGCTGCGTGTCCGGATGGGCTCCCATGTCCTGGTGCTATAAAGGGAACAGCAGAGCTTCCACTGGGATCAATCTCCTGCTGCTTTCAGTGCTGTGTCTGCATGGGGACCGAGGGAAATACAGACAATAGCCTGCAGGAGCAAGTTGGCTGCGTGTGCAGGGGAAAGAGTTATCGGGGGGTCTCTCTCCTTCCTGCAGACATTTCATGTTGCTTCTTCTCAAAACGTTTTTTTTTGTTTAATCAGTCAAACAGTTTGCGTTTTGCTTTAAGTACGTTTGAAAAAAACGACTTCCTTGGAATGCAGGCTTCATCCCAAAGGCTGCAGTGGTCTGTGGTTCTCTGACAAATTGTCATTTTGTGGGTGGTTGTGGTACGGCTGCAGGTAACACAAACACCTGGGCGAGTGCACCTTCTTTATTCCTGCGGCTGGGAATATGTGGGGATGTGGGAAGGGTCCTTCTCCACGTGTTTTAATTTTAATTGTGTGGTGAGATCCTGCTCTGTCTTGTTGCAAAGCTTGTTCTAAAAGGTAATGGACAGTGCCATGTGTGATGACAGGCTGCTCTTATCCCGGTTGGTGTTGGAATCATGGGAGTTTTTCAGCAGGAAAAAGTTAAATGCACGGACAGGTTGGCAGAAGGTACAAAGCTCCTGCTTTAATCCCCCTGCTCACTTAGCATCAATTAGAATTTATCCGCCCCTTTTTTTTCCTCTTTTGACTGTCATTTTATCCCATTGTGCTGTAGAGCATGTGAACTGCTCGGTGGCATCCTTCCAGAGCTGTGACTTCACTGTCCAGATGTCTCGTTCCACATGGCAGTGACCCTTTTCCTGGTGACGTCAAGATTGATTGATATGTTTATTTATTTATTTTGCCTTTGGTGTGTGTGTGGGCTCCGGGCCAAGTTTCTTAGTATGCAGGCAACATCATTCTGCTCTGTCTGCTCCATCCATAAAAACAAAACAGCTCTCAGAGCGCTGTGCTGGACCTTTATCAAAAGCCAGTTATTTAAGCATGGAATTATGAACTATTTCCCAAATGGCCAGACACAGACTGCCTGTTACGGGGAGAACAAGAGATTAGGCTGGAGAAATAAGGCTGGATATTTCAAGAGGGCTGAAATATACGTAGCAGGGGAATATTTAAACTACCAACACCTCCAACAGTGAGAAATCCTGACTTTAGCAGGCCTAGGGAAAAAAAAAGAACCAGACAGAATTTCTCAAAGGTATGGGTTTTAGCCTCCTCCTGTACTTTTCTTCCTTCCAAGGCTTTAATTAGTTCTTCCGTTAGACTTATTTGTTGGTAATGCAAGAGAATCCTTGAATGTGTATAAGGGACAGGAGTTCTTCCATAGTGCATGGCAGAGATGCATGTTAACATGTCCCTAAAATCTTACAACTATCAAAAAGTAAAATATGCATACATATTTATAAATATAGATAAAAAAGAGGTGATGGAAGGTAGCACATAGTCCACTTTCTCAACAGCGGCTGAGGCAGCAATAAGTGAAGTCCCATGTCACAGGAAACATTGTGGAAGAGGGAAAACTTAATCCCGGTTTCCTGTACCAGTCCTTTAGGTAGGAATTACCTTCCCTTTCCTGCTGGCACCCACAGAAGCCCTTCTGCACTTCCCAGCAAAAGGTCGTGCTGTGTTTTACAACTGGTTTATTCTCCTCCATCGTGAGCCTTCGAGATAATCAAATTGTCTTCTTCGGAGGGAGGAAGAAAAACTCCAAAAGAAATGACACAAACACTGGATTGAACATCCCCTAACGAGGCTCCCAAACTGGTCTGCTTTAGCAATCACATCCAATTACATCCCAACGCTCCAAATCAATACTCAGAATACACTCAAGCCCTCAGTGCTTCCTGCTTTGGAGAGACCAGTAGCTACACTGAAAACTTGTATTTTCTTTTAGATTTCAGTACTTAAACGTGTCTGATCTTCAGATTGGCAGATAAGCCTGATTTCTGCAAGGCATCTTGTAGAGACGTGTATTCAATTCCAGTAAACAAGGATAATTACCTGGAAAGACCTGTTCTTGCACATTTGAATGCAACCCCAATAGATAGTGTGGCTTTCATCTCCCTGCCGTGCCGTGCAGAGCCTTGGGTTTAACTTGGAGGAGTTTGGGAAATCTAGGAACACCTTTCTGGCTTGTGCCACTCACTCATGGAAGCTGGTGGTCTGGGGTGGTGTGGAGGAGAGCCCGTTGCTGTCCTAACCCTTGCAGACCTTGAAGGGACAGCGCCACATGAGTCAGTTCGGTTCCTTCAGGGGTGGAATGAGACGATCTCTAAGGTCCCTTCCGACCCAAACCATTTCGTGGCATCGTTGCTCGTTCTGGGTGTAAATGCACTCCAGGAACGCTCAGGAGGATGAGGGAAGAGTAGGAACTGACTGCAGGGGCTGGGCCTGCCTCTGTCCCTCTGTGGGCTCCAGAAAACCCCAAATGCTTCTGCGGTGACTCCCCCAAGGGCGGGAAATGGGCGGTTATTCCCATAGCTAACATTGCTGTTGGAGCTGCTGTTGCTATTAACGAACTGATTAATGACATTAATGAGCTGGTTGTGAGGTTGGGGTTCCCCGTGGCCGTGGGGTGAGCCAGAGCTGCCGTGCCCTCACTGTGGCACAGTGACTCACATTCTGGAATCTTCTCACCAGGAGCCCTTAGAGCCACTACGACCTGCAGGAACAGAGAGTTTAACAGCATCCCTCGTGGCCATCCAAGCCACTGAGGGACCCCCGGCATGCTTAGATGGACCAGGAGACCTGGAATTGAGGTTTCCCAAGCCCATACTCATGCCCAGATCTGAGGGGTGCCAGGTCCACCCGCCCCACGCCTTGCAGCTTCTTGCCTGGCTGGAGCTGGTGGTTCAGACGCTCGCGGGGCTTCCTGGGGCAGCGCTGTCCTCAGGCAGTGACCCAGGGACACGGCAGAGACATTTGTCCTGGCACTGTGCAGCTCCGTCTGCACCTTGTTGTGCCTCTCATTAGGCGGGGGAAGGTGCAGGGGTGTAATTCCAGCTCCATGAAAGATGCAAGGAAACAAGAAGTCACCCGCCAGAGGAAAGGGAAGTGGGAAACCAAGTACATTTAGAAAATACCTGCCAACTCCGACTGGGGTGTCTCAGACAGAATGGGAAGCATTAAACCCCTTAGTCAAACCCATCTCGCTAAGTCTGGTAACAGACTGAACGAGGCAACTTTAAAGGCAGCATAACCAGTTTCAGTGCACCCAGGCCGGGGGAATGTGTGTTAGCAAAGGCCTGCAGAGGCACAACTGGGGTGGCTTCTGCGCGATCTGCGCCGCTCTGACCCCGCACACCGTGGACGGGCAGTCCCAGGGAAGCCAAACTTAGCAGCTCGTTAGTTCCGAAGCAAACGGAACTTCCACCCAGGATGGCCAAAGGAACTCACTGAGTTTAAGGAAAAGAGCACAGGCATTGATTGGCAATCGGTTTTTGTTACACAAGGCTTATGTAAGCAGGATCCCCGATGCCGGTGGCGGGCGCGTGACGCCCACACGGAGCTGCTTCCTGAATCACACACTGATGAGCACGGTTGCCAGCACTTACTGCTTTGGTTGCACGAGAGAGAAGATATCATCATAAAAGCAGGTTGATGTAATCCGTACCAATCACAATACGTTTATTTCTTATCTCTTTATCACCGAGCTTCTGAAGTCAAAGAGTCGGAGGTGTGTAAAGGGAGAAGTCAAAGCAAGAATGTCACCATGGAGTTGCTTCCTCTCACAGTACCTGAAGATGCTCTCCCAGTTAGAGTTGTCCATCCTGTCCATCCAGCCCTTGAACAGCTCCACAGGGAGGGAGGCTTTGTTCCCTTTCCTGCTTTCCAGCCTCCCTTTCTCAGCGTCGCCTTTAAGTGACCCCAAGTCAGTAATACAGACCCAAATCTGCCCTTTACTGGGGTTGTCCTGGGACAGGGTTTATGGTGGGGTCCTTGCCTAATTTCTTTGGTTGTCTCCTCTCCCCACACGTGTATTTGTGGTAGTTTGTACCTGATGTGCCATTCCCAGCCCCCAGGCAGTGTGTGTGACAGCCCAGCTGCTCCTGTGTCAGCTGAATCCTGGTCACCCGGATCACAGCAGGACCCTTGTGTGGCACAGGGGTTTTCCCTCCAGGGGTGGCACCACCCTTCCATATGGAAGCAGAAATCCCTTAATCTGAGGCTCCCTGTCAGTGAAACTCCCATGGGAATCCTGAAGCACTTAGGAAAAGCTGCAGTGCTGCGGGCAGAGTTGAAGGTCTTTTTTCAGTGTGTAGTCAGAGAAAATCCCTTGGTATGAGAGAACTGACCTGACACTTCTGGCTTGAAATCGCTGGCTTGGCAAAATGGTATTTTATGGCAATTTTTTAATCAAGCAGTTTCCTTAACAACTTTGAATTGTGAACTGTGTAAACAGGGTATCCCAAAGGGCCGAGATTCGGAAGGTAAAACCCCTCGGGTCCATCCCAACTCACCGGATCAGAAAAAGATTTTTTAATTAGGTTTTTTCCCCTCCCCAGACAAAACTGCCCAGACTTAGAACCTGTGAGTTTGCAGTGGGTGATATTAAACTCTGAAAAACAATCTCGAGGCTGTTCATGGGAGTTACAGCCCAGGAGTGTCCTTGTGTACCCACACAAACGAGGGAAATTTTGATATTTTGTAATAGGATGATTGACTTTGTTACCAAAATAACACACTCTTGCTTTGTAATAGTGTGAGGATATCTGCAGAGTTGGGAATGCTTTGAGTTGTCTTAACAGAGCAGTTTCTGAGTAGTCTTTATTTTCAGTTGCTTTTTATTTTAAGCCTTGCTTTCTCTTTCAGTAGCTGTTCCTCTCTGTTGTCTCTCCGCTGGCACACGGGGATGAAAACCATCCCTCTTGTCAGGGATAGTCTTTTGACATCCTTCTCTCCCACTGGCTCTTCTGGTTCCCGTAAGTGCGAGGAGAAAGTTGTCCAACCTGAATGGTTTTACACCTGAAGTTGTCGCCTGCTGAGGGTGTGAGTCTGTTCCTCGTTCCCTTCCAGAGGGCAAGAGCACAGGCAACCAGGAGCTGTAGTGACAGGACAAGGAGGAGTGGGTTCAAACTGAAAGGGGGGAAATTTAGGTTCAATACATAGAAGGAATCCTTCCCTGTGAGGGTGGGCAGGCCCTGGCACAGGGTGCCCAGAGAAGCTGTGGCTGCCCCATCCCTGGAAGTGTCCAAGGCCAGGTTGGACAGGGCTTGGAGCAACCTGGGCTGGTGGAAGGTGTCCCTGCCCATGGCAGGGGGTGGCACTGGATGATCCTTAAGGTCCCTTCCAACCCATCCCTTCTGTGATTCCTTGTTTTGCTAGTTGCAATAAAGACTGCAAAAGGGTTGGAAGGCAGATGACAAAACTTGCTAAAAGGGAAAAAAACCCCCCAAAATAGCAATAACCCTGTGGTGGAAGAGGCCAGTGAGACCCAGAGGCGACGTGGCTCAGAGCTGCTGATTTCAGCTTGTCTGTGCTATTGAATTATCTGGGGGGGAGTTGTCCAGTCCTCCTCAGTAGAGGGACATGTGATAATTGTGCTTTGCTGGTTGTCTTGGCACCGGGCAGTGCCTCTGGATCCCAACCCTGGCGCTCCGAGGACGTCGGCGCGGCCGAGTCAGCACGCGGGGCGAGGGTTCAGGGGAGCAGCGTTTGGTGTCGCCTCGTTCGTGTGGACCCCGTGGAAATTCCTGCAAAGCCCATGAGCTCTCCGTGCTGGGGATAAGTCAGAAGCCCTTCTCACTCACTGCTGAAGCTCCGGAGGCTGGAAAGGGGCCACGAAGCCACTTTTGTGGGGATGGCAAACGGTGGTGTGGATCTGAAGGGATCCAGGCTCCACGGTAGCTGGGGTGCAGCCTGGGGAGCACAGGGGCTTCGGCGCTCCGTGCTTGTGTGACTGATGAAAGTCCCTTTTATTCGCTCCAACAGCCCCTTTGTTTCGTTTGCCTTAGCTTAGGTAGAGATGGGTCACGCCGCGTGACTGAGTCAAGAGCCTGTGAAATAATTAATGTTTGTGATGACAAAGCATTTTCAGGACGCGGTGCCACAGCGCTGATTGATTAATCATTCATTCCCGGTGAGCCCCTTAGGTGGGAGGGTCTGGCATTCCAGCAGTGGGGAGGAGGGCTGGGAAGGAGGGCAGCGTGATGCTGTGCACACACCAGGGACCTTCCCAGCCCGAGTGAGAGGAGCCATCTGTTCACCTTCATCCTGCCCTGCCTCCCAGAGACGGGAAGGCAGCGCAGACTCCTGGAGTCAGGCTGGGCTTTTTGGCCTCGGCAGCATCACGCGGGCTGCTCTCCTGGCCAGGGAGAAGAGGTGCAGGAGAACCCTTGGCCTGGAGGAGCTTGGGCTGTGTCTGGCAGCTTTCTCCATCTGGCCTCTGCGGTGCCAGGCGAGCTGAGAAGGGAGCTCGTGGCACGTCCTCCGTGTTTTTGGTGACGCAGCCTCTGCTAATCTGGGTGCTTTTGCAAAGTTTTGCACTGTCAGTAGGGCAGTTCGGCTGTGACCTATAATCACTGGATAAGGAATAAAGCACTGTCTCATCTGCTAATGCACGGATCAGGGTGCTGCAAATTCCATTACAGCTCCAGAGTTAGTTAAATACATGCTGGGGGATCCTGCGAGTCCCGTTCTGCAGCTGAGCAGTGTCCCCTGGCTCTTGGGGCACATCTCCTGGGGTCACTACAGGGGCACAGTGAGCTGGGAGCCCCTGCCCGAGTGACACAGGAGATGGCAGGAGGCTGAAGGCTCCCACTGCTGTTCTAAGGGGCAGGGGAAGAGCAGGGATGGGAGGGAGGAGTGGAAATCAAGCCCAAGAGCTTTGGAATCCCGAGCTGTTCTGAAGCAGCCATGGCCCCTTTAAAACCTGGTTTCATAACACTATGAAATTTCAGCCACAGTATGAATTTTTTTTTTCAGCAGGAAGGCCAGTGGAACCATGAGTTTTTCTGGCTTCCTAAGCACTAGCTCTGCTTAAAAAAAAAAAGCAACAAAAAACAGGCTACTGCCTGTGTAAGTTCAGTTATCTGGAATAAAGAAAAGAGCCCTTAAAACAGACCTGCAATCCAAGTCTGGCCGAATTTTGAGGGCAGGACAGAATGTTTCCCTGGAGCCAAGTGCTTCCTTGCTTGTTTGCTTGCAGTTCTCCTCTCTATCAGGGCTGTGTTCCGATTTCAGACATTTACAGGCACTCCCGACTGCTGTTTCCCAAGTGTTTGTTCCACACATGGATTGTTGGCTCTCCCAGTAGTTAACGTGGTCCTATCTAATGTAAAGCTTCAAAAATGAGGGTGGGGGAAAGGAAGTGAATGACAGAAAAAAAAGAAAGTAGATTTGGCTCTGTGCTAACATGATGCCATGCTAAGTGTTCGGTGGGGAAAGGAAGGGGAACCAGGAGCAGAGTTTTTTCCCCCTTTGACCAGCAATTCCAGACTGGGAGGGAGAGGGGAAGCAGCAACACAGCCAGTGTGGGAAGCTGAGACTTCTGCCTGCCGGTGGCCTTGTGATTGCTGCTTTACCTTCTTCGAGGCACTGCAGAGTTTGCTTTAGTGGGCAAGACAGGGAACTGGAGCTGCAGAATTCCCTGCATGGAGCACTGGGGAGCTGTTGGTCCCGGGCCATGGGGGTGGCTTGGCTGCAGCCCCAGGGAGAGGGGTGCTTCTCCCAGGCTGCATGGAGGGGAACTGGAGTTGAACTGGAGGTGCATCCTGTCCCTGCTCCCCAGTACGCAGCACTGGAACATACCTGCCAGCCTCCCTCTCTGTAGGACCCCGTAGGA
This sequence comes from Sclerurus mexicanus, assembly GCA_013396755.1. Taxonomy (NCBI): domain Eukaryota; kingdom Metazoa; phylum Chordata; class Aves; order Passeriformes; family Furnariidae; genus Sclerurus; species Sclerurus mexicanus. Next base: position 238,606 of record VWZF01005396.1, on the reverse strand, counting down.
TAGGCAGCACCACCGGGATAAGGAACAATCGTTCCTGCGGGCTGGGAGGAGGGTGGAGGCTGATTTCCTGCAGCTCCACTGCATCCATGCCCAGCTGCAGCCAGACTGGCCCCCAGCCCAGACACGCTGCCCTCAGCAGCAGTCACAGCACCCAGGGGCTGGCTGGGCACCAGCAAGGCAGAACGTCGTGGGCAGTGCCCTGCTTGCTGCTGTGGGAGCTGCTGGGAGGAAGGGACAAGGGTTTCTACTTCGATTGCAACAGGTTAGGAAAGAGGACAGGGTGTCCTGGAGACTCTGGGCCTCTGAGGAGCCTCCTGTGTCTCCTCCTGCACGTGCTGGTGCTGGGAAACCAGCTTTGCCCCCAGTCCTGGGCGTGCAGGGGACACAGAACCTCCGGGCAGGGGAGCACTGAGCAAACCACACGTGCTGCTGCAGGAGCCGGTCACTCCTCCAAGCCACTGGTCCCAAAAGGAGCAAATGAGGCAGGATAATTGCCCCTCCACAACCTCTTGGCAAAGGGTTCCACGCTCTTCCCTTGGTGGGTGCGTGGTTTGGCTTTCTGGGGAGGGTTTGGGTTAAAGCGGCACCTCCAGAGATTGTTTTATTTTTGCACATTGCTGTCTGCTGTGGCCTGAAGAAGGGAACTCGGTGCGGAGACTTTGACTTATGGGAAGGAAGGACCAGAAAAAAAGGATGGAGAGGTTGTAGGTGTGTTCTCACCAGCCCATAGCAACCCACTGAATATGAGGTTAACCAAACAAACGCAGTGGGGCACGTTCACAGAGCCACACACACGTCAGGTTCTTGTCTTCCTTCACCTTCTCTGCAGAAGTTTACTCTGCCCACGTGCCAGGTCTCTTCTTGTGGGAGGTGGAGAACATTCCATTGTTCTAATGGAGTTAACCATCACCTATCTGGAGAAAAGGAGGCTCGGGGGGGACCTTCTTGCTCAGGTACGGAGTGGGCTCCGTGGGCTGGGAGGTTTTCCCACCTCAGTGATCCTGTGATTTCACTGTGGGATAGCTCTCACACGTGCTGAGTGTAATCACCCCAGCACAGGACTTGCGGCGGCTGCACGAGGGAATGGCTGGAGAGCAAATCAGTGGAGTCATTACAGTGGATTAGAGGGATGATGTCAGAACTCATGGGTGGCACATCCCAGAGTGAAGTGCTCATTCATTCCTTAAATAAGCATAAAGTGGTGCCGTCTAAACAGATTATATAATATCAGAGAGTGAGATAATCCGTTCTCTGCATACCCCGCCTGCTTCATCACACTCCAGCAGGGCTTAATAATTTGCACTCTCTCTATGAAATGCTACTACTGATAGAAACAGCCAGCGTGGACATGTGTGTCAATACATGTGTGATTCCAAGGCTTGGGTACGTCTTTCTGTGATGAGCTGAAAGGATATTTTATGGGAATAAAACGTAGCTGTATGTCCTGCACGTACAGAGGTGGAGACAGAGAGCTCGTGGTCCTTTCTCAGCATCCAGGCAGTTGTGCCAGGCTTTATTTACACACCACCAGGGTCCTGCCACACTGGCAGAGTTGGGGGAACGCAGAACTCTCTGGGACTATTCTGAAGAGCAGCTATTTAAGCCTGTCTGTTGTTCCTGCTCCGTCCTAGCCCAGGGAAACAATGCTGGTTCCCACAGCTCAGCCTCCTTTCAGAATATCACCCCTTTGTTCTCTGATAAACCCAGTTTTTGGCAGGAAATGTGGATTTGTCCCCGCACCGTGACCTCGCCCCAGGATGTAGGAAACAGACACTGTAAGANCCCTCCTTCCCTTTTTCCCTTTTTTCCCCCCTTTCTCCCTTCTCCCACCCTTCCCACATTTCCTGCTGGCACAGTCTGTAGGCTGGCACTTCAGCTGGTGCTCGCAGAGAGCTGCCCACCTGAAGGCTGGGGGACAAGGAGGCAGCAAGCTGACATTTGTGGAAAGACTCCTGCCTTAAGTGTTCCAAGAGTGGAATAAACCCAGCCCTGCCAGATTGAGTTTAGGAGTTGGGAATAACGCAAGCTCTTGATGTGCCACTGACTCATCTGAGTTCAGAGATAATGCAGAAAATGCCAAACTAGTAAACAGGGCTGAGACACTGGAAAACTGCAGGCTGGTGTGTTGATGGGATGGGGAGAGGCTTCTCTCAGAAGTCAAAATGCTGTCGCTTCCAGCCTCGTGGACTTTCATCTTTGCTTGTGTTCCCCACGATTAGTCACAGTTTGGTTCTCTGTGCCTCTGTTACCTGCAGTTCTGAACTGTGTGGGTGGAGATGAGACATGTGAGATGCCAAGGAATCAAGAAGAAGTGGAGGTTTCTGGCTAAACCTTCAGTGTGGAGGATGAATAGCTGAGAATCCCAGTTGTTCTGACCCTGGACTTTGTGCTTGAGTCCTTCTTCTCTGCTGAGACCCAGTTACTACAATGCCAACTTTGTTCTGCCTTGCCTGGGCTGCATCCCTCAGCACAGGGGATGTATTAATTTTACTCCAGTGGTTCCAGTTATTCCCTCTGCCCTCAACATTTTGACTTCCGTGTGAGCTTGGGAATTCTCTCCTTGTAGATGAGCCTAACCAAGCTACCTCCAGGGCAGGGTCCAGGACAGCACTGGGAATGCAGCAGGACAGTGATGCTCGTCCTGCAAGCATGATTCAGCTCAAAGGGATGTGACAGTCCTTCCCATGGCCACAGAGAGCAGATGTGTAACTGGTGAAAGTCCTTCCAGCTGCGCTCCAAAGCGTCCTTTTCCAGAACTTGATGACTGAGAACTTAATCTTTCACATGAGAATTAATTCCCCGGTCCCAGCCACATCACAACAGTTCTGCTCCTTCTGGAGAGGTGTCAGGGGAAGTCAGAGCTAGAAAAATGGGACCATACACAACCTCTGAGAGGAATAAATAAAAGCAAGGGACGGCTTGTGGACACTTGTTCATATTCCCCCAGCAAACCTGCCATAAACTGTCATCCCTTTAGGAAGGGGCTGTGTTGTGGCATCAGTACTCCACAGGAATAAAAATCCAGTTGTTTAGTGGCACTGGGATGTAGTAAAAACCATTTGGCACCTCTGGGAGGGTGCAAGTGACACCCAAGTGTCCCAGGGCAAAGGAAGGGGCAGGACCCTCCCCTGTTGCCCCCGGGTCAGCAGCACTTTCAGCACTTCTGCTGCCAGGGAGGGCAGGACCTTTGCTGCCTTTGGCAGGACACGACACAGGAAAAGCCTTTCAGCCGGAGACAAAGGGAGCACAGAGGTTGGGGAGCTCCAGCTCCGAGCCAAGGCCCAGGGGAGGGAGAGAAATAAAGAAACAAGGAGCATTTAGTGCCGAAAGACGTCCCTGCTGGGGGAGGGTGGCTTGAGCTCAGCTGTGGACCGGGGGAAGTCTCAACAAAGCCTGGTGGAACTGCTCCAGCCCTGTTGGTAAACGGATGTCTCCAAGGTCACTTGGGGAGAAGATACAAACTGCTTGATACAAGTTTTTTGGTTTTGTTTTTTTTTGATAAAAAAGAAAGCAAACAAATGTCATCTAAGGAGTCTCATGCCACGTAATGATTCTTCCTTCAGCCCAGGAAAGGATATTCCTGTGTTTAGTCCTTGCTGTGCAGTTTCTGTATTGCCAGTGGAAAAGCTCCGTCCCTGCAGCCCAAGGAGATGAGCAGACAGGTCGTCTCTGCTCTGAAGCTGCTCAGCAAGCTGCACCAAAGTGTGCAGGAAAGAGCATCGCTCCTGGAGGGGTGCGAATGACCCACCTGCTGAAGCTGTGAGCAGGGAGAATGTTGGGTCGTTGGTGCGCCTGTTTCTGGGCACGAGTCTCATGGAATCACGGAATGGTTTGGGTTGGAAGGGACTTTTGAAGGCCATCCAGTCCAATCCCCCGCTGTGGGCAGAGATGCTTTGATCTAGATCAGGTTGCTCAGAGTCCTGTCCAACCTTTGGTTTGCTCACCCAGCCTCTGGGTGATATTTCCTTCTGCAGAACCCCAAACCCTCTCTTGCATCCCTGGAGTGACATTCCAGGAGTGGAAGTGCCCGGTGGGATGCTCAGAGAGGATACCGGAGGTGACTGAACTGCATGAGTGCTGTGTCCATGTTGTTTCAGACCTGTATCTCTTCCTGGACTCTTCTCAAAGCAGATTAGAGATGTGGTGCTGAAATTTGCTGCCCACTGAACAGCTTCGGTGCTGCAGCCGTGTCATTCTCCTGCAAAATGAATATTCCGGGCACAAAGGAAGGCAGAGATCCCTTCGGGCTGATAAACCAGGGGAATTGGTGGCTCTCAGCAGAAAAGGTGCAATGCTGGGATGAGCTAAAGGTGGAAGCTGCTGTGTGGTGGTCACCAGATGACCTTTGTCAGGTCTCTGCTGATCCGTCAGCATTAGTGGTGAAATGGTCTGTGTGGAGAGTCCATCACTTCGAGCTGCTCTGCTCGGCACCTCGGCTGAGAAATGGCTCTCAGTGAACTGAAAGGCACAAGAACAGTGTTGGACAAGAAATGGGTGGTCCTGACTGCTCTGGCGAGTGGAGAAGCCCCTGTGCCCTCAGGATGGTGCCTTGTCCCAGCCGGCTGTCTGATCTCCTGCAGAACCCCGGAGGGGACCATGGTCCTGCCTGGCTCTACCACAGTTTGCTGGCCTGAGCCACCAAAGGGCTGAGAGGAGAGGAGACACCACCCCAGGGGACCAAACTGCCTCAGTGCGGTTCCCCTGACCCACCTGTCCCCACCAAATCACTTTCCTGATGGGATTCCCCTGACACTGAAACCTCAGTGATGGAAAACGAACAGTGCTGTGACGTCGCTGGGCTGCTTCCCTTTTCTCTCAGGATTTGGGAAGCTGCTCAAGTGCTGTGGGCACAGGGAGGAAATAGTTTGCTGCAACTTCTGTCCGAATTTCCCCTCCGGACTGTGACGAGTGATGAAAAGTAAACTGCTTTCTGCACAGCCTTTCCTCCCTGCTTTAGGGATCCACCAGGGCTGGACATGAGACATCCAGATGCTCAAGTTGCTCTGGTCTCCTCGAACATTTGGCTGTGAGTTGCAAAAGAGAAGCTGGGGAAAACCTGTTATCATGAGATCCATTACATAAGGAGTGCATTAGAAGAGCTAAGGAAGGATTTTGTCTTTAAGCCATTAAATCCTGGAGTAATTTAGGTTGGAGGAGACCTCTGGAGGTCATCTAATCCAATGCCCTTCTCAAAGCAGGTCCAAGTAGCTCCGTGATGCTGCAGGAGCTGACTAACTCAAAAAATAGCGATGGAGAATTCAAAGCACTCGGCAAACCCAAATACTTTACTAAATTCCAATAGGCTGTTTTCTAATTTGAACATAAATGAGAAGCACTGCTGGAAAATCCTCTCTCTGTGTGTATAGCAGAGTGCATAAAAGCCATATCTGTCATTGCATGTCTCCTAAAGACAGTGCCAGTTTTTGCTGAATATTAATGTACAGATTTAAAGTCAATGGAACACACCAAGCAACCAAACTGTGAAGTCTTACTCATCTTGCTTCAAAGCCTTGTCTAAACATACACCTCCAGCCTCTCAGGAGAAGGGCAGGAGCTGTAAACTGACATTTAGCTTGTTCCAGACAAACACCGGCTGTTTGTGGAGTGTGCAAAATGTTGTGAGCGCTGTTACCGAGGGCCAGCGCTCAGTTTAGGCACAGAACCTCCTCACCTCTGGAGAAAACGTGATGGCTTTAGGGATTGTACACCTGCACGTGGCCTCCACTGGAAAGGAAAATAAAACACCCAACACTGGGAAACATCTGTGTCCGTGCACCAGTGAAAAAGAGATTTGGGCAATCGCCTCTTCAGGTCTTGATGGACTTTCTGTGTTTTAATGGTTTGTTGTGCTGCCTTGCTCTTGGCAATCTGGTGATCCAAGCCCTCCCCTGCAGCAGGACAGGGCAGAAATCCTCAATTACTGCCCAGTGGGGCTTTATGAGGAGCGAGGAGTGGAGTCTGGTGGCTGCTCTTAGTTCTGTAGCAGGGAAGGAGCTGGAGCTGATGACAAGCTCAAGTTTTCTGGGCAATCACTGGGCTCGGAAAAGGAGAAGAAATTTTTCACTGAGCCTTCAGAAAAAACCAAATGAGAGTAAAACGATGAAGAGGAGAGAGATGATTTCAATGCCTCCAAGCTTCTGCTCTTCTGCCTCATTTTTTTCCTGCAGAAAACTCCCTCGTGCTGCCAGGATCAAAAAGCACTGGCACAGCCTTCCACATCTGCATCATGCTTATAGCCATCTGTAGAGAGATTTTAGTCAAGATTAGAAATACAGCTTATTCCATTATCCTGGAGCACAAACAGGAGACTCCAGCCACTGAAAACAGCTCTTCTATTACGGCTTCCCCATTAAGAAATTGGTACAGTTTCTCCCAAAGACTCATTTGAATGATGAGTTAAATCCCCTCCACATTCCTTAGTTCACAAGAGGGGCAGTATGTGAATTAGTCTTTACAAAACCAAACATGAACCTCAGGTAAGGTAATAAAAAGAATTCTTTATTTTTATTTTTTTTTTAAGTGGCTTAAGTACGAGTGGCTTTAAAATTACTCCTGTAACCTGTTTCTCCCACTTATTCCAAACACGGATTGAAGCAGCATTTTCCACAGGGAGGAGATGCAGGAAATGCAGCACCATGGGGTTGTCTGGAAAGGGAAGCAAGGGGAAGAACACATCTCCCTTGTTGTCAGAGCTGGTGGTCTGAGCCCGAAAGGGCTTGTGGCTGCCCTGAAGTGGTTGAAAAGGACAGGTAGCAGGAAGAATTAACGCTGCAGCGAGTGCCAGCGGATCAGATCCCTGTGTGGAATTAGCATAACGCTCACTATAAATAGATTTATCTGGGCCACAGCAAATCTCAGCCATTTTGACCAGAACAAGTCACCTCTAAACAAAGCAGCCCCTTGCTGCATCCAGCCACAAAATGCTGCAGCCCAAAGCCCTGGCCTTGGGGCTGGTGGGGGCAGGTGGAGCAGGTCCTGTCGCAGAGGCCGATGTTTGCCAGGTCCTCTCTCTTCAAGAGCCAAACCAAGCCAGCACGTCACAGTCCCTCTCACTTCCCTCCACCCACAAACTCATCTCAGCTCTTCCTCCCACCCCGCAGCCACCCTGCCCTCCTGCTGGTGGCCTGTCCCCTGCCAGGGTCACTTGGTGCCCCTGAAGCCAGCTGAGATTCTGCCCAGGTGGCACCTGGGGAGGCTCAACCCTCTCCTGCTAAAAGGTTTTTTATCATCATCACCATTATTATTATATAATAAAGATACAGAAGAGGCAATGGGATAGCAGAAGGAGATGTAGACTGTAGATACATGTGTCTATATATATTCCTTTGGAAGAGGGGAGGACTTTTAGTTTCACTCCCTCTCCATTTCCCCCTATTTTTGGAGCAGGACCTGTCCCAGCCAAGCTGGAGGTGTGGGTTAGTGCCCACATTGTGGCTGCTTGTGCCGATTCCCTGTTCCCTTTCCCAGCCCCGGGGCCCATCCTGGTGTTTGGCCTTTTGCAAGCTCTCCCTGCATGTTATGCTTCCCTCCTGATTTATGGTTTCCTGTGGGCTTGGAGGAATGTGAGGCAGGAGCTGCCTCCTGCTTTGTCACTTCTGAGCGGAAAAGGGAAGCGGAGATTAGGAGCAACAGGTCTGGGGTTTTGTGGATGTTTGCAGGCTGATGGCAGAGCTTTGGGAAGGGTCGGAGCTGAAGGATCAAGCCAGGGGTTGCCTGCCTTGGATGAAGTGCTGAAAGCACATTGTGCTCCACGCCGGGCAGGAACCACCACAGCCATTGCTTCTGTTCAGCCGAGGCAGAGATTTGGGTGCTATCACAGAGGAAGAGCATCCGTCCAGTTCTTATTCTGGGTGGTCTTTATTTTAGATCACCTAAAAGTGCAGAAACCCTCCCCAAAATGAGCAAAGGCCACGGTTAAGGTTTGGCAGGTCTGAGGATGAACTCGGCCCCGCACAGGGAGCCTTGGAAATGTGGAGATGAAGAACACAGAAATTGGGATGCCGGGTGTCATCCCTGCATGTCCTGCAGGTTTTGTAGCGCTCTAGGATCATTCCTGTGTCTGGGATGGAGGCAAAGCCCTGGTGGAGCATCAGCCTGTGAGATGGTTCTGGATGCAACCAGATCAAAGCCCCCTTGGTTCTGGGTGGGGATGAGGCTGAGTTGAGTGCCTTTGGTGTGTCACAGTCACCAGTCATGAGGAGTTTCTGTTAGTTGTTTTCCGAGTCAGGCTTGGGTGATCTCAGTGATGGAGAATCCAGGGCCGTGGTTTGGCCTTGACTCAGCCTCAAATCAAACCCAGGCAACTCCTCCCCATGTGAACTCTGTCTCCTTGGCCCGTTTCTTTCCAGGACATCTCCTTCAGGGCTCTGCCTCCTCACCCTCCCTGTGCAGGGAGAGGATGTTGGAAAACAGGGATGTTCAGAGACTCCTCAGTGAGCGCTCCGTGGGTCAGGGTCTCTAAACCCAACCTGCCTTCTTTTAGAGCCATAAACTCTTCTCTTGCCACCACTCACCAGTAAGTACAGCCCAAAAGCGTGGCAGGCAGCTGTGTCTGGACAGCATCCTTAGCCCGGCACGAGGTTATCCCACGGATCCCTGTTGGATGGCCACAACAGCGGCACTGCAGGTGGATTATCCGACTCGTAGGTGCCTCCTGCCAGCAGCTCGTGGCGGCCGAACACAGCCCCGGGTTCCTTTAACTCAGCGCACGGCTGTCTCTTTGGACAAGGCGCACGGTGGAACGTTCCCTTTATTCACCTTCTGCGGGACCGCGCCGGGATTGTCGGGACGGAAATGCTCGTGTGTGGAAGGGAAGGCCCTTTGGAACAAAGCGCCGGCCGGCGGCGCCGCTGCTTCCCGCGGCAAACGAGGCCTTCCTTCGTTAAATCGAAGCAGCTGGATCTCTCTTGCGGCGGAGGAGATGTTCCCTCCCGGCTGATACAAATGGCATTACCCTGCCCGCTGCCTCTCCACGGAGCATCTGCTCCCGCTCCTTCCGACCGAGAGGCCAAAATCCAGATGTGCTGGGTGCGAGGTAGGCAGGGCATGGGCTCCTCCTCGGCCCTGCTGAGCCGTTTCACCAACCTACTCGTTGTTGGGTCCATCGTGGACCAGCTGCAGGCTTGGGAACATCTGGCTTCCTTCCCGACTTCCAGTCTGGTTGCAACACTTGCTGGTTCCAGCTTGCTTTTGCTGATTAGTTTGCAGCTTTCAGCAGAGGATTTGAGTTCTCTTTGTCTGACAGGCAGTGTGAAGTGTGACTTCCCACCCCTGCAAGTGTCCAAGGCCAGGTTGGAGCAACCTGGTCTAGTGGAAGGTGTCCCTGCCTGTGGAATGAGATGAGCTTTAAGGTCCTTTCCAACCCAAACCTTCTGTGATTCTATGAATGGAAGTATTGGATGAGGGATCAGGTGGATTGATTTCATTCTTGCTTTGGGTGTTGACCTTTTGTTTTGATTTCCTTGGGTAACATTTCCTTTCCTGTGCCCCTCTTTCTGTCAGTCTTTCAGTGCCTTATCTCCTTGATCTCCCTGGAGGTGTGACATTCTCTCTCTGTGACAGTCCATACATCCAACCCATGTTTTCAGGACACCTGGACAATGCGCCTCCTACTACAAACAAGGCCACCGACACCATCCCTTTCTTTCCTGACTCTCCTGTGGCTGTGACTTGTGTGTGTGTTTTGTAAGCATTAAATAGTAGCCAAAACACAAAAGCTTAGCTCGTGGCTTGACTAGTCACATGAAGATATTAATAGCCGCGCACACAGAGGGAGCAACCGAGGACTCGGCAGTGCTCCTGATTGAATGCTGCTCCCAGTCATGGCAGGGAGGCTGTGAAATCTTCCTTATGCTTGCCAGCTCCTGTTACACAGATCCCTCATCAGCCCCTCGGTGGGACAGGTTCCTCTGCAACGCAGAGCCAGTTCCCAGGGCAGGGCTGGGCGTTCTTGGAGCTGGGAGTGCAGGTTTGCAGGAATTTCTTCTTTTTTTTTTTTCTTTTTTCCCCTCCAAATTTTTATTTCAGAAGTGGCACGACCTTAAAAAATCGGTCAGAGAAAGTCCTGTGGTGCGAAAACGAGGAGAGGAAATGGCCTCAAGTTGTGGCAGAAGAGGTTGAGATTGGATATCGGGTAATGTTTTTTTCATGGAAAGGGTCGTAAAGCATTGGAACAGAGAAGTGGTGGGCTCACCATCCCTGGAAGTGTCCAGAAAATATGTGGATGTGGCACTCAAGGACACGGTTTAGTGGTGAACACGGTGGTGGTGCTTGGATGGTTGGACTTCATGACCTTAAAGGTGTTTTGCAACCTTAATGATTCTGTGAAATTCCAAAGTAATTTACTTTTTTTCCCCCAGAAAATTCCCAGGAGGGTCTCCATGGGACGGAACAGCTCACGGATTCTGTGCCTTCCCAGGCTGAGTTGCTCTTGGCCCTGTGGTTGCATAAGCCAAGCCTTTGATGTGTGATCACTCCTACTCAGCCCTGAGCAGGAGAACCTGTTTCCCAGGAAAAGGAAGCCTTGGTTAAACCCCACCAGTTCTATCCAGCGCTTTGCACAAGGTTTTTTCAGCCTTTCCACTCAGATTAGTCCGTCGTCGTATCATCCAGACCTTGTAAATAAGCATTAACAGAGTTTTTTCCCCCCAAGGCCTTGTTAGATAGGGAATTAACTCATTTTAGAGCTGATGATCCAAGGCTGGAATTTTAAAGGCCTATGGAAATAAGTGGGTGGCTTGTGAAATTTAAGAAAAAGACTCTGAAATCCCATTATCGAGTAGACACAGGCTGGAGTACATAAAATACATTATAAAAGCAATGACAAAGGTCATTTCAGTTGGTTCTGCTGCATTTTGCTCTGAAGCAGAGCAGAGCCTTCTGGGGACATGGTGGTGGCAAGGTGCTGATGGGGAGGGTCACAAAGGTGTCTTGGAAGGTGCCTTTCAGAGGAGGTACCTGGAGAGACAGGGGGGTTCATGGACTGCACAGCTAAAAGCACCCAGTGACTCTGGGCTTTGGCTCCTCACACAGAGGCGTTTGAGGAGTTTAAATTAAACGGGATTGGACCAAGCGAGACCATTAAAATTTGCCTTTGTCTCTCAGTAGAACTCCCAGTGGCTTCTGCAGAGGAAATGAAGTACGAGGCCAGATTTTGGTTGTGCTTCCACTGGTGGGGGTTTGCAGAGTTTATTGGGCTGCTCTAAACGGAGGAGATTTAGGCGGGAGGGGGAGGAAGTGAGTGTCAAAAAAAAAAAAGAGTAAAAAAGCCAGAACGTTCACAAACCCAAGTCTCATTCAGTCCTGAGTTTGCTTTGTGGTTTCCTTGTGAATCAGAGAAGAAACAGGGAGTGGGAAGAGGGGAGAGAAAAAGCATTCAGAGCCCAATCCAAACCCAGCCCCCTCTCTCCCCCAGCCAGCATCTCTCATACAAGACATTTGTTTCTTCTGGCAATGGGAGGAAACCTTTCCAGACATTGTCCTCTGAGAACTGCTCAGTATTTGCAGTTAAAAGGGCAGTGCACATATTTATATGTGTGCACTGAGGGAGAGAAAGGAGAAAGAATAACTGTTATTGTGCCCCAGAGGACAGGTTTTCATTTTTTTTAGCCCCGAGAGTTTGATTTCAGGGAGCACTTTTTGGACCTCGGGGCTTTAACTGCCTAAAGCACCAGACCCCCTGTTTAATCCCTGCGGTGACCCTGATTCCTCTGCTGAAGCAGGACACGAGGAGAGCTCATTTCTCAATGCTTTAGGGCACACACATATCCCCGCCTCCCAACCACGCTGGATAAGCAGAGCAATTGTTCCTTTATCTGTCTCCATGAATCAGTGACAACATTTCTTCCCACTCTCCTCCAAGAGGCCAAACTAATAATGTCTTAATCCCCATCCTGCTTCCTCAGCCTCCACAGGGAGGCTGGAGCTGCTGGCATGGGAATGATTTTCCTTGCAAAGGGTGCTGCCCACGAGCTGTTCCTGGGTGCCAGCTTGGAAGGGAATCCGGGGAATATCTTTTGGCCTGCAAGTCCATCAAGCTGTGATTTATTAATCGAAGGTCCATTAGTGCTGTGGAAAGACTGGGAGGGTTGGGCACAGCCTGCTCTAGCAGATCTGAAAGGGAACTAATCAGCTAATACAGTGACACCCAGGAGTGACAGACTGGCCATTTCCCTGGGATCCGTGGCAGGGTTTGTTTTAAACTGTGCTGCCTGTAAACTGTTCAATAGGATTATTTTGGAGGCCTCACTAATTAAGGGATTATCCAGTGAAAGTGGGTAGATGCTCTCTGTGCCTTAGATAATGGGACAGAGCTCCTTCTGTGCCTGGGATAGAGATCCCTGTGTCAGGAGGGGTTTAGGTTCGACAATGGGAAGAGAAAATGTGCAAAGAGTGGTAAGGCAGGGTAGGGTGCCCATGGAAAGGGCACCAGTGTTTCTTCCCAGGGAGTTTAGTTCTGGATATTGCTGCTCTCAGGGGTAAAAGAATTCCTCCTGTCTGCAAAGAGAGAAACGTTTGACACTGGCGGATGTTGGCAAAGTAGAATCAGGCTTGGAGAGAGCGACTGGAAGTTTCTGGGTGCTGCAAGTATGACTGGACAGCCCCGACCGTCCCTGCTGCTTCCAGAGTGCAAACCTGTGAATTCCCATGGCATTTTGGCACTGATTTTGATGACTATGTTTATCTCAACAGCATTCTTAGGATTTCCCAGTTTTCCCTGTATCGCAGCACTTCTCCACTTAGGGGAGGGTTTGAGCAATAAAAAAACCCCCCTCTGGGAGGTAGATTTTCCCAATGACCCAGCACGGTGAGCAGGAAAACCCTTTCCAAAGGCTGATCACAGGTGCCACAGGGAGCAGTGCCAAGTGCCACATTCCTCACGCAAACCACGCTCCCTTTGGGGTCCGCAAGGGAGAAATCTGGGGGTTCTGTGGGCTCAGAGCCCTGTGTTTCCAGCAGAACGGGGTGACCGGGAAGAGCTGGGAATGTCGCCCCTGCCAGCAGAGCTGTGCTGGGAAATGGGAAGCAAAAAAGCCCGGCATGAAAAGGCCAGTGAGGCTCAGCGTTAGCAGAGGGTCGGGAAACCTCCCAGAGCCGGCCAAGGAGAACACAGCCCCAGTGTTGGGGCACACAATGCAGTTCCTGTGGCCGCAGCCACAAGGGAGGGCATTGTCACTGTCCCCAAGCGTGCCAGCACTCCACGTGCTGGGCCAGTGGCAGCTAATGAGTTCAAAATGCGGCGGCGGCGATCGGTGCGAGATGATCCCCCTGCCCCAGAATGGGCTCCTGTTCCGGAGCTAATGGGAACAAGAGCTGGAGTGTGTGTTTGTGTCCTCCGGCCCAGGGAGGGGACATTTATCACCGCCCTGGCAGCAAAGGGACACCTGGCACTGGGCACGGGAGCGCTCGCCTCGCTCTGCCCCGGGGGATGGCACCTTCTCACCACAGTGCCCCTTTCTCTCTCTGTTTTTGGCTCTTTGGAGAAGGGTCCGGAGCCAGCCCACGGTTCTGACACACCAAGTGGCACAGGAGGCAAAGCCCAGCCTGGTGGAGCCTCGTGGCAAAACTGCTTTTGGCTGCGAGGCTGCAGAGATGGAGCTGGAGGCTGCGTTTCAGCTGGGGCACATCAGCAGCTTCACATCAGCAGCTTCACATCAGCAGCTTCACGTCAGCAGCTTCACATCAGCTTTGTGGGGGCTGAAACGCTGCCCTGGAGGGACAGAGAGGCTCTTTTCCCCTTGCTTTCTCCCACTTCCCTTCGCTAACCCACCCTTGCCCCTCCGCATCGTTTTCCTGGCCCCCCTCTCTGGATTTGCAGCATCTCCTGTTATCGCCAACGTGTCTTTCCCTGCCTGTTCCCTGGCTCCCATGGATCCCTGAAATCCCTTTGCATTCCAGCTCAGGGTTTCAGACACGCAGCTCTGCATCTGCTGCCAAACTCTGTGTGTGTGTGTGTGTGTGTGTGTGTGTGTGTGTGTGTGTGTGCGCACTGGGGTCCTGCCTGTGTGTGGGAGCAGGAGGATTTCGGAGGCAAACAGAGCTTTCTCCACAGCCAGAACCAGCACAGACTAAACAAGACCCCCAGCTCTTTCTGGTTCGAGGCAGAAGGCTTTGCAGCATGGGACAGTCCACACAACATCTGCCAGTGGTGCTTTTCCCCCCACCCAAAAACAACTTTTCTGTGGAATTCTAGTGAGTTGTAGGTCCTGAGTTTACCTCCCGCCCCACCCCATTACCAGCAAGGTGCAAGGCTGCAGTATTTTGCATAAAACAGATCTGTTTTTGAATTAAAAACATGTTTAATTCCTCCTGGTGTCCTCTAATTTGATATAGATCAGTGACAAGGTCTGTGGCCTTCAGCTGCAGGGTCTAATTCATCACTTGTGCAGGTAAATGTTGATTTGATGTCTCCATTTAATATGTAGACATTTAACAGTCAATTCTGCAATTCTTCACCCTCTATACCCAGATTCTGCATATGTCCTGCCCTTCTGGCTTAGGACTGAGGATGATATTTGTGGCAGGAGTGGGGAATGTGTGCTGTGTCTCGTGCCAGAAGATCCAGCCTGTCTGCTTTTACTTGCTGCCCAAATTAAGAGCTGATAATTAATTTGCGTTATTTGATTTTTTTCACGCTGCAGCTTCTGTTAACAAGTGATCACATGAGACGCAATCAGACTTAATGGTTCCAGAGGAAAGCCCAGTAGCCACAGGCAAATAGAAAGGATTCTGTGCTTCTTATTTTTAGATATGTCATGTGTTTGAAAGTGTCTGCTGGAGTCCCAAAGCAGTGCAGTTCCACAGACAAGGACATCTGGACAATGCTCATGTAGACCTCCAAAATGCCTCCCCCTCCCTTCTGTGCCTGGCTTGACCCGTTTTTTATTTGCATAAACGTACAGCGAAAATATTTTTATTTATTTAGAGAAATTTAGCAACTTCCAGTTTGGCCTCCGGAGGTTTGGGCTGGCAGCTCCTTGGCTCAGTTTATCTGGGCTGGCCTGGGATGCTCAACCACAAGGACAACGCTTGCTTTGTGGCTGGCATTTTTGTGGGGTCCCACTTTATTGGTGTGCACACCTCTTGTGCTCTTTAATGCCAAGTGATGCAGGTGGAGCAAGGCCACAAAAAACCGGGGTTGCCTTCCAAACCCAGCTTAGCCGGAGGCATCTGTGTCTGTGAGCTCAGCCTTGGGACAGCCAGGCACCCAGGGCTTTAAGGGCAGCAGAGGGTAACATTAACTCCTTAGTTTATTCCTTCCTGGGCGTATCTCTGGATCTGGTTCATTCCACTGGCTGTGCCAGTGCAACTGGTTTTGCGAAGAGGCTTCCTCACTCTGGTTCCTGTTCCAGCCTGGTGACTGGGTGAAGCATGTGCTTCGCACCGGGCACACATGTGAGATCCCACTGAATTTGGGATGAGGGAAAGGGTTCCAATCCAGTGTCTGCTGGAGGATTTTGTATATCATGCCCTGTAAAACCAGGCTGGCTCCAGGACTGTTCCCCTAAGCCTTTGCCAGTGGGAACTGGGACTTCAACCCACCTTTGGTGGTTTCCTCACAGGATTTTGCTTTCAGGGCACAGACCAGTGCCCTGGCGGTAAGTGCTCCCACATCTTGCTGTGTAAGCACAGGACCATTTATTCTCCCTGCCTTAGTCTTCCCGTGTGGAGCAGGAGGCTGTTGGCCCTTTGCAAAGAGACCTCAAGCATCTCAGCAAACTTCCTCCTCAAGGAGTCTCTCCTCCGGGTTTCGTGGTGCTGTGGGTGCTGTCAGGGAGCCCAGGCAAGGGTCCCTGTCATTGTGGCACTGCCAGGTGCTGCTGGAGGGCAGCTGTGCAGACAGGACAGGCAGAGGGGCAGTTCTGGGAGGACCAGGGTCATGGCATTTCAGCACCAGAGGCCAGTTCCTCACACAGGCAGAAATCAGTGTGCTCTAGTAAAGCCGGACTTTTCTCCTTCACCTAATTAAGCAGGATGATTAGCCACGTGTGAGCGTCCTGCACTCAGACAGGGTGCTGGGAGCGAGGGAAGAGCCGCTCCCTGCAAGGCTCAGCAAGGAGCTCTGTCCTCTTCTCCACTGGCAGGGAACTGGTGTCTTGTGGGAATGTCTTTCCTGCTGGCACCACAATGGTCTGTGGCATCCTGTGCAGTGATCCCCGTGTTCCCCTTGCCCCACAGGGAGTCCCCGAGGCTCCGCAAGCAGCGCTACCCTGTCCTGGCTGGAAGCACGAGCATCATGGGCTGTTCGAAACCTTGCTTTGCACCTGGCAAACATTCTGCTTCCACCCCGCCAGCAGAGCCCTCGGTTTTGGGGTGGAAAACCAGAAAATGTTCTTCGCTGCGGTCTTGCTAAGGCTGTGAAACTCTGAGAGGCAGCAGGCAAGGGCCGGCTCCGAGGTGGCTGCGCGTTCCCTGCGTATGTCAATGCCGCTGACTCGAAAGGCAGCGAGCGAGAGCATCGCACGTGCCAGTTTCCAGCAGAACTCCCGCAAATCTAGGTCAGCGTTCGCACGGCGAGCGGCGTTCGTGCTGTCGGCTTGTCAGCGCCGGGCCCTGCTAATAAATCCCCGGCCGTATTTAGGAGGAATCTGTTCGGAGTGTCCCTCATCCGCAGGTCTGGGAGCGTGGCACAGGTGTCGTTAAGTGGAGTTCAGAGCTCCCTGGAAGTGGCTCCGTGTCACAGCCGGGGAAGGCGAGGCAGGCAACGATGAGTTAGTTCTGAATCGTTGCCAGGGGTGAGGATGCAGTGCTGGCTCCCAGTACTCTCCCCAGCCTAGGCAGACCCACCCTTGGAATACGGTATTCCAAGGCATTTATTCCAGCTGCAGAGAGACTTCTGGGCTGAGCTGGAAGCACGGCGGTGATATACATACCAAAGAACCAGATAAACATTGACTTTTCCTTTGTGAGAGTGCTGCAGCCAGCAGGGACTGCGGGAGCTCCCTCCCCCACTGCAGCCAGACAGAAGGCTGGGAGCTGAGCGAGGGATAAAAGGGGATAAATAACGAGGGGACGAGGGAACAGGCTGCCTTTCCCAAGAATCTGAAGGGAGCAAATGAACCTGCTCAGGAGCTTGGTAAGGATGGGGGAGAGCAGGTAGCAGCAGGCTCAGGGGCTGATGGAGGGGCATTTTCCCTGACATCACCGTCTCCTGATCCAGGCTGCTGTCAGTAATACCAGGAACCTTTCCAAGGATAAGAAAGATAGGATTTCATCCTCCTGGTGCTAAGTGCAGAATTTCCCTGTTGATCCACGGAAAGAGAAATGTAGCTTGCACTGTGGGAATTTGATGATCCTTGGGGGTCCCTTCCAACTCAGGATATTCTCTAATTCTACAAACTTGCTGCTCTGGGGTGGAATTTCAGCAGTGCTGAAGTTACTGGTCTTGAACCCAACTCGGTTTCAGCCCAGCTTGTCCTCACCCTGCTGTTGATGAAGGACCAGTAGTTGCTGAGGGAAGCCAAGGGAGCCAACAGCAGCTGAACTGCTTCTGGAAGGAAAGAGGGACAGGGAGGGACAGCTGAGGACAGTGATGCTCATGTGCTGTGACTAATTTGGGCACATCAGGCTCAAGCCTATGAAACCAGCTCCCTTCAGCAAACTTCAACCCAGACACCAGTAGCAATACATTGGATCTGACTGTCTTCAGTTGTAAGCAGAGTTTTCAGTTTTCCAGCCTGTTCCTTGGGGTTTTTTTTTGGGTGGAGAGCCAGGCTCTGAAGAGGATGAATGGAAGTGTGGAAGAGCAAGGGCTAAGGATTGGTGAGAATGTGACGGGAGAGTCTGGTTTCATCAGAAATGGTTATGCACAGAGCCTGAAAGAGCTGCCTGCTGGTTTTGGAATGAGCAGGTGACGGGGCTGGGCTTGGCCCACGAGTGGGTGCTTGGGGTGAAGGGCTGCTTGGGAGAGGGAATAGAGAAGAAGCAAAGGAGGAACAGATGGCAGGAGCATCTTGACCATCATCCAGAGAGCCACTAGAGCCTCAGGTGCAACTTAAGCCTAAATTAGCACTCTTTGGGTGTAATTGGGGGAGCTCTGGTGCGCATGGCAGGGATGGGTTAGTGTTGGGTGTGAGCCACACTTTGCTGAGAGAGCAACAGGGCTGGGCATGGGAAGGTTCCCTCTCAATGGGGTCTGTTTTCCACACATTCTACTTGGCTCTTAGTTTTCACTGCCCACCATCCCTCCTGCCAGTTCTGGGTTGACTCTTCCAACAGGAGTCCAGTTTAACACTGGGCCCAGGGTTCAGGGGACTTATTTTCTTTGGGAAGTTCCACAAGACAACTCCCATTTTTGGTGCTTTAGCTCTCCCCCTAAGCTGTGACACTTCGTGCCTTAGTTCTCTCCCTAAGCTGTGACACGTGTGTGAAACCTGAGCACACAAGGCTCCATCCATGTTTTCAGAGAGATTTGTGTCAGGAATGGCTGGCATTAATGGAAGGAATTCTCATCCAGGGCAGCTCTTTGCTCCCTTCTCAAATCCTCTTTTCCAGCTGAGGTGGGATGCTGAGCTGGTATTTCCTGCCCAGTTCCATTACCCCTTAGAATTCCCGTCTCCCAACACTATCCTGCGTCCTCTGCTCCTCACCCTCGGAGACCTCTGGCTGCACTTAACTGTCTCCCAAACCAGTCCCGTGCAATTTCCGTGAGCGAATGCAAAAAGCCACGCAAATCGCTGGGAAGGGGAAGCCAGGCGGTTGCGGGATGTGGTTGTCATGGATATTGTCACCATGGAGCCGTTGCCATGGTGCTGTCTGCTCACACTGACAGACATGCAAAGGGTACTTATCCTTTGGAAGAAAGGAGGAAGAGCAGTGGATGCTGGAGGGCACAGAGGCTCTCAGGTCGATATTTAGGGAGATGAGTAACGAATAAAAAATAAATTATTCACAACTATCTAAAAATCTGAAGAGTGACCATGGGCTTGACTCGGTTAAGACCTCCAGAAATACAGCATCTTGCAGAAGTCGTGGCTGCGGAGGTGGAATGTAAAATCCCAAAATTCCTTAAAGGAATGTATTTCTTTTAATTTTTTAATTTCTAGAGGAAGTTGGTGTAGTTGCCAGCGGTCAGCGACCTTGTCAGGCTGCTGATGGTTCTGGAAGAAGGGCTTGAATGAGAAATGAGTTGTGTCTGGGCCAAATATCCCTGTTTAGGTCAGGGCAGAGCTCGTCTCACCAAGGCAAATGCTGGTTTCACTCAGTTTCAAATAGAACTCAGATATAACAATAACAATAACAATAATAATAATAATAATAATAATAATAATAACGGCAACTACTCTCCTTTGCACACCTACAGCTCCCGACCATCTGAGCATTTTGCCACTATTCTTTATGAGACCCTCCAAACACTCCTGTGAGAGTGGGAAGGATTAATTTGTCTCAGTCTTTTAAGAGCAATAATAAAAACAGAGACTGTGGCAAAGGCTCCCGTGGGTGCTGTGGCCATCGGGAGCAGGATCCAGCAGTCCCTGTTGCCTGTCCTGAGCTCTGGAAATGCCACATTTCACCCTGTCCCACGGCATTAACTGGGGGAGACCCTGAGCATCCCTGCAGTGACATGGAGTGTAGGGCTTGTAGCAGCCTGATTTGGATTCGACAGAGACCTGAATGCTCTGGGTGGCTTAAATAGCTCTGGCTCTGCTCTGAAGATGCCAGGGGCTCCCTTCCAAACACGTTAGGCTCATGCAGCAGCCCTTTCCCTGGCCACAGAAGATGTTTCCATGGAGGAGGTGTCACTGCAAGGCATGGGTTCACTGTTTCCCTGGATCTGACAGTCGTTCCCGCTGAGCAAAGTGGGTTCCCGAGAGCAAAGTGGGTTTCTGCACCTGTCCTTGCAGGCATTCCCGGAGCCAGGTGGGTTCCCAGGGATCACGTGGTGACCAGGTATGAGGTGTGAAAGCACTGCTTGGAACGTGGCGCTCCCGTTTTGTGCCTGATCCCTCCGAGGCAAGAGAGGTTTGGATGTGAGGGAGCCTGTGAGCGCCCAGAGCAGCAGCTGGAAACAGCTGGCTCCCAGGTGGGGGCTCTGCTGGGAGCTCAAGGGCTCCAGCTTCCCTCGCCTCCAGCTGGGGGAGGGTTTTATGGACAGCGGTACGGGCGCTTGTAAGGAACTGGTAACACCGTGTAGTAGCTGCAGCACACGTGGAAGAGCCACAAATCAGCCTGAGCTGGAGTTGGCACCAGTGGAGGAAGAGGGAGGGAAGCAGGCTCTCCGGGAGCATTCCTGCTCCTCCTGGAGGGAGATCTGCCCATTGACTGCGACGGGAGCTGGCTTGGATCCCACGTGTCCTTCTGGTATCACTCCCAGCGGGATCAGCTCGTGCAGGGCAGAGCTGGCCCCAAAGAAGGTGTGCCTGCATTTTGTGGCACCTCTGAAAGCAAAAAAACCTCCAAAGTGCTTTTCAGGTGCTGGACTGTGAAGGTGCAGCTGCTTTGCGTGTGGTAGGGAGGGAGGTTTTGTGTCTAAATGTGCCTTAGGGACCATCGAGCCCTTACTGGGCCAGTTTAACCACCTGTAATCTGGGCACCGAGCACAGAAAACAGCCCTGTGTTTTTCTGAGCATCAATAGTGAAAAAAACCCCCTTAGTCTTTGTATTGTTGTGCCTCGGTTTCCTTGCCAGAAAAGGGAAGAAAGCCAAATGCACTTCCCAAAGAAGAAGAAGGGCCTGGTTAATTAAGGCAGCTTTGTGAGCTGCTCTGACAGCTGCAAGTGTAAGGAGCTGCTGTTAGAGCCGCCCGTGGCTCGGAATTACACTCTGTGTGCCTTTGGTGCTCTTCTCCATACGGTTGCCAGAGGTAACCAAGCAATTTTAGGTCATTTTATTACTTTTTAATACCCAGCTTGGTGTTAGACTTCTGCCTTCACGTAGCACACACGTGTGCCGGTGTCGGAGCCCCTCAGCTCGCGGAGGAATGCCAGGAAAACCGTGCCCGCTGTTCCAGCGGGGAGGAAAAGCAACGGGAAAAACGCAGCCGGGCCTCTCTGAGGTGGCTTCATGCCTCAGCTGTGGTAGCATGAGCTTAGTTAAAGCTGAGGTTCATCAACCCTGTGCTTCGCTGCGGTCAGCCCGTCACCCGAGGGTGCCCAGCGCTTGGCAGACGTGGGCTCACCGCTGAGCGCTCGCTGGGAAGCCCGTGGTCAGCAGGCTAGCGGTGGGCAAGTCGAGGCTCGGAGGTGACTTGCGTGGCAGCTCCGCTGGGCTGCTCCTTGCCCCGGTCATCGCGCTCTTCTGTAAGGCTGTTACAGGAGCACACGGTGATTAACGATAACCCAGCTAGAAGGAGACCTTGTGGCTGAGCTGTGCTCACTCAGGGTGGGATCGCCCTCTGGTTTTGTCCATCCTCCTCTCCAGGCTCTGTCCTTCCAGCTTATAAACCACAGTTCTGGGCTCCCTCTGGGTTGCACCGAGCCTCGGCTTGCCGTGACACCGACGACCTGGTTTTTGCCTCAGTGTTCCAGCGGCCTTTGCGTTGATCACGTTTTGGATGCAGGGGGTTGTATCCCTGGTGCTTGGCTAGGGCTGTGAGCGGAACAAGCCAGAGGAGGGGCAAGGCACATGTGTTCTTGCCACGGCCCTTGCCCTCTGAGAGCACTGGAGCTCGTTATTCCCGTCCCCACGGGATATAAAAACGCTTCCGGTGAGATTTTTGTCCCATGGAAATCGCGTTTCTCAGTGGCTTCTTTAAAGGACGGAGGAAAGTGCACGACGCGGAGCCCTCCGGACTGGGGGGGATTGCTGATTTCTCTGGGCAAGGCAACTCGAGCC
Organism: Sclerurus mexicanus; assembly: GCA_013396755.1. Lineage (NCBI taxonomy): Eukaryota > Metazoa > Chordata > Aves > Passeriformes > Furnariidae > Sclerurus > Sclerurus mexicanus. The sequence continues at coordinate 216,835 of VWZF01005396.1, read as the reverse complement.
TCATCTCTTCAGCTGGAAGGGCTCCACTTCAGCAGATGAGGCCGGGGATTGTTTTCTCTCCCCTCCTGTCGGAAACAGCCCAAGGCCTGGCAGAGCACGAGCAGGAAGAGCAGAGCACCAGGAAACACCGAGGGCACGCGGCCAGGACATGACTACAACCGCTCTTACTGCCCGGCCACCGGGACTTGGCTTTTCTTTTTTTCTTTTTTTTTTAAATTCTTTTGGCTGAGGGGATTCAATTCCCTCCTGTCAGAATCCCTCGCTTTCCCGGCCAGATTCCTGCAGCTGGGAGAGCGTGTGCCGAGCATCCCCGGGGGCACGGGGCAGCTGCCGCCTCTGCCTGGGCTCTCTTGCCCGTGTCAGAAGGCACGAGAGCTGTGGACGTGGCATCGTGCCGGGTAGGGATCGTATGTGCCGCTTCCCACTCCCGCTCGTCTCGCGGCCGCGCGCCCTTGGGATGGAGCTCGGCACCGCTGGGGTGGCATTACTCATCCCCAGGGAGTTATCCCAGGTTCCCAGCTTGTTGTGTAACTGGAAGGGCTCTGCCTCTTATCTGTGACACGCTGGTGGGAGAGTGGGAGGATTTAAATTTGGGAACGGAATCGGCAGAGAGGCTTTAACCCCGCGCTCGTGTTCCGCGGTGGGTTGCACGGAAACCTCGTATTTTTCTCGGGAAAAGCGGGATGGGTGGGCTCTGGAACTGGAACAGTGAGCAGGATAAGGATGTTTGGAACTCCGAGAGCCCAGGGATGGACTCTCAGGCACGTTGTACCCTTGAAGGATGGGAAATTAGGTGTTAATCTGGCCCAGGGTTGCAAAGGGCTGGGCTGGAGAAAGAAAAATCTCTGGCCAACAAGATCAGGAGTGTGGGAAAAGACACGTGGTAGGAGTTAGGATTGAGCACTGGGGTCCTTTTGTAGCTCCTCCAAAGTGAGTGTATGGCTGCACTACCCCCAACAACATCTCAGCCTCATAATTCGTCTCCCCGAGGACTTCATTGGGATATGAAAGCACCGTGGGTCTGGAAAGGATGGATAAATGTTCAATTTTGCTTCCTGTAAGGAAGCTGGAACTCCATTACGGTCCTGGAGCCGAATGAGTCGCTGAGATCACTGTCCTTGAAATCAAACACTTGGAACCTTTTATATCAAGTCCATGCACCAAAAATAAAGTTCAAATTTCATGCTCTCCCGGCCACAGTAAGTTGTATTCATCCCTTAGCAGATACCGGACCCAAAATGTCTTCCTCCTCCACAAAGCCCAAATATATCAACTCCTTTTCATGTGTTATGATAAAAATGGGGAGTAAATTATCCTCCCTCCACCTTCTGGCAGGAAATATGCTGCCAGACCGCCTTGCACACTCGCCCCTGCAGATTAAACAATGGCTGCTCCTGCTTTCCTGAAAAGAAAAGCATCCCCAGAAAATCCCAGCTCTTTTTTATTTATTTATTTATTTATTGAGCTGGTTTTCCTGCCCAGCTATCAGGAGCACGAAGAAACCAAGTGGAAAAATTGAATCTGCCAGTAAGAGTGCGATGCGTGAAGGCACACGACTTCCAAACCCAGAGAACAAAAATAGCTGCAAGGGGGGTGGGGTGGGGGGGGTGGGAAATAAAAATAATTGCCTGAAAGAAGCTCTTTAATTATTCCTTTTCTCTGCAAAGCTTTGCCCCCGGCGCAGCCACGCTGCCAGTTGGCTGGGGCGGCCGCGTGTGAGGCTGGAGCACGGCATTGGTGGGGAGAAAGGAGCTTCTCTTTTTGGCCGCGCTTTCAAAGAGCCGGTGGCGGATCGATGGTGGCCGGAGCCCCGGGCACGAGGCGGGCTGTGCTCCCTCGGTGAGGCACCGGGGTGTCCTTTCCAGCCTGGATGACGGCAGGGTGAAGGGCTTTGGGTTTCTGCTTGGATCCCGGAGGCCGCTCCCACAGGTCGGATGTGCAAGAAGCGTCGGAAGGAAGAGAAGGACGACCGGAATATTCCTGGGCTGTCACTGGAGACACCGAGAGCCTCAGAGGCACAGTCTGTGCATCTCCTCGCTGTCCCCTCGGGGGTCTTGCTGTCCCCTTTGCTCGGGGGGGTGTCCTGTCCTCTGGCTGAGAGCAGGATCCCTTCCCGTGGCTCTAAGTCACGTCCCTCCCCTGCTGTTCCTGCAGCTGGCACGGGTTCAGCGCTGGATTTTTTTGAAGCCCGAGTGTAATGTTTCAGGAACCGACCTTTTAAATTACAAGCCCGCAAACTTCAGAAGCTGCTTGCAGTAAAATTGGGGTTGCATGTCCTTGGTGCGTGGGGGCGGTGTGAGGTTTGACCGCATTTCCAGGTGTGTGGCTGGAGAAGCACCGACCCTCCGCGAGGGAACGCTCCCAGCTTTACAGGGCTCCCTGCTGGACTCTGCCCTCCAAAAAGCCACTCCACAGCACGTGCCTCTGGCTGGGAATGCCTCTTGCACATGCCTGATGTCATGTTAATGTTCCACGCGGTGAGGGGGAGGCCTGGTGACCTTTGCAGCTGGATTCTAATGGCCTCTCACTGTCACATCTGTCCGGTGACGTGGAAAGAAAACAGACCCAGTAACTGCGGAGCAGATTTATCTGTATCCAAGGAAAGCCCCACGTGTGGGAAAGAGTCTTGTGGTGTTCGGTGACTAAAGGGCCAAGATGTGTTTCTGCTTGAGTGACAGTTCCTGAGGTTCACGGGACATAACTTGCCACGTGGCTGCGCTTCAGGCACGGTTAGAGCCTGGGAATGGGGTTTGGTGGTGCTGGAACAAGGAAGTTGTGCCTGATGGGAACGGGTGGCTGAGGTGGGGCAGTGGGTATTTCTGTGGCAATTGGCACTGCTGCCAATTAGCAGCGTTGCCTGCAGAGCCACGACAAGGCCACGAAAGGAGGTTGCCGTGGGTGAGTGCCACAGTCCACCTGAACTTCTCCGTGGCACCGGCAGGAGACACGATAATCTCCATCCCTTTCCCCAGCCCTGCGGAACTCATTCCTGAGGAGGTGTGATCCTTCTCCCGAGTCAGCCCTGAGTTTATGTAGCAGCAGCAAACTCCACAGTGGGGAGAGCGAGTCCCTCCTCCTGCCCGCCACCAGCACTCACAGCTCCATCCCTCCCATCCTCGCTCACCCACCGCTTCTGATTCTTTCCCAATCACCATAAGCCATCAATTAATTATCCCTTTTTGCTGTTTCATTGCAGGGCAACCATCGATGAAGTGGAAACAGATGTGGTGGAGATAGAGGCAAAGCTTGACAAGGTAAGATGGGGCAGCTTGGAGCAAGAGGGACTGGTGAGGCTCTTCATCGGGAACCGCAGCTGGAATCTGGCACTGGAGATACCCTCTCAGGGACCAGTCTGGCCATTTTGCTTTGATGCTGGTGGCTTTTCTCTCCAGTTGGTAGTTTGGAGCTAAGCTTGTGATGGAAGGTGGCTTTTCCACCCCCACTCCTCCTGATGTCAGAGGCATCAGCCAAGCTGTTTCTAAATGAGAACAGAGAGAAATGAAAAAGATGAGCCAAAAGAGCTGTTTGCTTTTTATCTCTGAGATTCCCCCAAAGCTAGCAAGGGATGAAACTCCTGTGTCTGGTGGAGAAATGGGCTTTGTTGAAGCCACAAGCCCTAGGCAAAGCTGTGTCCTACAAAACCTCTTTACTAATCAAGCTGCCTGAAATGGTTGTGTGCACGAGCTGACTGGCGTCGCTGGGGAGAGCTCCACGGGGATTTAGGTTATGTGTCCCCCTCTAAGCTGAGGCTCTAAACACAGAGCATGGGGTGAAAACTGCTCTGACTCTGGCACTGCTGCTGTCAGTGCCCCTGCGGGGAGATGGCTTGGTGTGCCAGGAACAATCCTGGGGTGAGGAGGATAAGGATGGAAAGACGAGAGCTCAGTCACCGTGAGCAATGGGCTCGTCAGGCCTGGGTGCAGGGCGGGTGAGGCTGGAGTTTGCACCTGGAGACTTTAGACCACATTCAGTCATCCCTTTTCCCAATAAATCAGCTTTGGATGGCCCAGCTCCCCTCCTGGGTAGGCTGGGTGGATGCCCAGGGCAGCTTTTGCAGGGCTTGGTGGGAATGCTGGGCAGTGGTACCCAACCAGTTGGCAGGACTGGTTCTTAGAGAGCAGCCAGCTGGCAAGGCCTGCCTGTTTCTCTGCCTTTTGCTGTGCCCCGAGCACTCAGTGTATCAATTATTAGCCTTTCACACCTGTTTAAACGGAGGTGAAGGGCAGCGTGACTGATTCACCCGGAGATTTGGGCTCGGTTGCTGTTTCAGGGAGATTCCCGTCGCTGTATCCCGTGCTCCATCCCCACTGCTCCCCTCGGGGCTGGGACTGTGCTGGCTGGCCCTCGGCTACCGGTGCCACAGCCTTGGCCACGGGGCTTTGCTCAGAGGTTACGCTGGAAACAGCCACGTCGCACAACGCGCTGGATTTCCTTTGCGGAGCTCTCCAAACCCTCGGTGCACGTCTGGCCTCCAGATGTGACAGGAGCCGCATCTGTTTGCTTTCCTGCTCCGGGTCTGGATGGGATTGCTCACAGCCAATGCCAAATTGCAGGGACAGGAGAGGGTGTGAGAGTGAGGGCTGTGTGTGTGATGTATGCACAGCTATACCACGTGGGGCTGCATATGTGTTTATGCACCGACGTGCTCAGCTGTATTTTTACAGAACTGCAGAGGCAGGCAAGTTCATTCTGCAATTCTACATAAAGAATAGACCCCAAAGCCTTGGGGCTGCATAAATAGAACATGCACCAAGCCCCGAAACAGCACATGGGGCTTTGGCACCAAACCAAACCTGAGAGCTCCTCATTCCCAGCCTGTCCATGAGGCGGTTTGACAGGGAAAGATTCCTAAAGCCATTTTTTTCATTTAGTAAAATTATCATCTCTAAAATGGTGCTGCACTTTGAGACTGAAAACTTGCTTTCCAAGTGTCGTTCGTGAACAGCAGCTAACGTTTGTCACTTAATTTAGGAGCCTAGAACAGGGATGAGGTAAAACAAACAAAAGCCAAGCAAACCAAAGGATGCAGAGGTTCTACTCAGGGGGCAGCCCTTCCTGGGTCTTTGCTTTATGGATTATCTTCAGATTGTTTAACAGACCCTCTTCCAAGGAGCTTTGGCTGAAAGGAGATAGGCTAATGGCCAGGAATTCTGGCTAAGCTGAAGCTCCAGGCTTTAGAGCCAGTTCCAGGCGTGCTGAGGCAGTTTGCTGTGGCTCGGGAAGTCTGGGAATGTTCCCTGCAGCTGTTAAATTATCAAAAGCTAAGAAAGGCTGTCTGGAGACGTGTCCCTGTGCTGCAGCAAATTCCAGAGTGGGAAGCCACCCTGTTTCTGCTGCAAGTTCCAGGTGACTTCTCTTTAACGTCACTATAACAAGGCTCTTTCCAGGTCCCTCAGAAAGTTTGTACAGGTGGTCCAGAGTTATATCCTGTAATGCCTCCCAGGGCACCAGCAAAGCTTCCTGGGGCTGCAGGAATGTGGGAATAATTCAGTTATCTCCAACCTTGGTGGTTTAACCCGCATGTGAGGGAACACAGGTTTTCACTGGCTTCTCACGGCAGACATGGCTTGGGCAGCCCTGGTCGGTTGGCTTAAGGAAAACATGATATAAAACCATCAGGCTGCTGAATCCTGGCTCCCCCTCTTTCCGAGGAAAGAACAGCACAAGTCTGCACCAGTATACACCAGTACACAGAGCAGTCAGCTGGGCTCTGAGACTCAGCAATCCCAAAGAACAGCATGCTCCCAGCAGGGAGATTTTAGACAGTTCATCATTTCCCCCGATCACCAAGGACTCAATCCTTGATCCTCCCAGGCCAGTCTGTGGGATCATATTCCTCAGGATAGAATGAGGAGAAACCCAGTGGAAAAAACGGGCTGCCCTGATTCATGTCCTCAGGGGAGAGCCTGGAACTGCTGTTCTTAAGTGACAGGTGACACGTGGACATGCCATGACATACCCTGAGGTGTGATTTGCACCCCTGTTTCTGCCATGTGCAGTGGGGGCTTGTCAGTGCAGCCACCCCAGGAACACGAAGGACATCCGTCCCAAAGGTCTGGGCTTGTGGGGTTGGTGCCTAAACCCGAGCTGGTTGTAATTCCATGTGCTGGAATGTCCCTGTGCAGCTGGTGAAGCTCTGCAGTGGGATGATTGAAGCAGGCAAAGCCTACATCACCACCAACAAGCACTTTGTCAGCGGCGTCCGGGACTTGTCGCAGCAGTGCAAGAAGGATGAAATGATCTCGGTAAGTCAGCCCCTGGGATGGAGCATCCAACCCCTGGGATGGAGCATCCAACCCCTGGGATAAAGCGTGGGACTCAGGGAGGGCTGGGGAGTGTCCAGCTTCCTGCCGCTGCGAATGGATCATATATCCAAGACCCTTGTGCTGTTTAAGCAGCCATTTGGTACGAGGTTTTATTTTTGGAGGAACGTCGAGACCGTCTGAGAAGGCAAAGCTGAAAGGTCAGGGGGAGATTCGTTGTTTGCAGGCAGATCTGGACTTTTAAGAAGCACAGTGCTGGCAAAGTTGTTGGAATCTAGGTCAGTAAGCATCAGCGGTGGAGGAAACGTGGGGAACCAGCCTAAGCAAGAGACAACTGACACGTTGATTCCAGCACTAAACTGCAAAGGACGGGCAGCCTATGGCTCAGCATCAGTCTGCTCCGAAATGCCTCCTTGCCAAACCCAGAGTGGCTCTTCAGAGGCTTAAGAGAGTCCCCCTGAGCCCCTGGGAAGGAAGGGCAGCTGCTTCTGCTCACTGCCACTTCTCTTCTTCACCTTTTTTTGCAGGAGTGCCTCGACAAATTTGGTGACAGCCTGCAGGAAATGATTAACTATCACATGGTAAGATGCTGCTTCCTCTTGTCCCTCTGGGTGCTCCTGGTACCCTCCTCCTCAAGGCACTGCTCGCTGGTGTCCTGTGTTTGGTTTTCCTGACACTGGATGAGTGAACCTTGTTGCTGCACGATTGGAATAGACTCTGAAGCCTGGTGTTCAGATCTGTGGCGCTGGGACACTGGGGAGGCTGTGAATGGGTCCGTCCAAGAGCACTGCACTGTTCTGGGAGCAGAGGCAGTTCTGTGGGTGAGGATTTTAACCCACAGGACATATTAATGCCCCACTGAGACCAAAGGAGGGCAATGCCCAGGTAATGGTTACTCTCCTGAGCCAGCTGTATCCCACTGACAGCACCCAGGGAGTTAAAACCTGCCCTTTCTCCATTCCAAACATCCATAACCTTGTAGAAAAGGAAGGTGCTTCCTGCTGGGTGGCTCCATGCCAGACCTGCAATTTTAAGTCTATAACTCTGTAAGAGCTGAAAGCACAAGTGCTTTAAAGTGAAGGAGCTTCAGGGTGTCGGCACTGGACTGACCCACTTTTATCCACAATGCCCCTGTCAAAGCACATTAAGCACAATTCCTGCTTTTGGGATGCAAGTGAACCACGTGCAGCTGGAGAAGAAGCTGCATCAAGTCCTTTTAATTATTGCATGAAGCAGGTGGAAAGACTGTTTCCTAGTTAAAAATGACAGAGGAAAGGCACTGGACATGCAGGTCTCCCGGGACTGTTAATATTTGGGAACAAACAGCTGTGAGCACTGGAGGAAAGCTGGGTTTGTGTCAAGGCAGAGAGAGCCAAACCCTGATTTTCTGATGCTGCTCAAATTCAACATAAAGCCTTCCTACCACGGAGCATGTGAAGCCCCGAGAAGCTCCCCTGCATTCCAGGGATCACATCCCAGCTGCACCGAGTGGTGCAGCCCGGCCCTGAGGAAGCAGTCCCAGCCAGAAAGCTCTGGATGCAGAACTGTGTCTGCAGGCTCTGCTGCGCCAGCTGTGCGGCTTCCCCTGCACCTCTGCTCTCTGCCAGCGGTGGCACCTCTGGGATTGCTCTTCCCTCAGCCAGCCGGGCAGCAGAAGGACCCTTCCCAGAGCTGTCAGATCCCAGCTGATGTGGGTTCACCCTTCCCACTCTGTGCGACTCAGGGGCTCTCCAAGCCGGCACTTCCCTACCCCCAGCTGCGTGCGGGGGGAATTGTGCTGAAATCCTGCTTTCCCCCCAGCCTTTGGAGAGCATCCTCCTCCCTTGGTGAGCAGCAGAGTGAGTCCCTGTCCAGGAAATTGCTTTGGAATGACTGCTGCATCCTCAGCCCTTTCCGACAGCGGTTCAATTAGTGGGTTATTTTTAGTGCTTTGTGCTGTCTGCTCTGTGAGCTCGTGTGTGTGTGTGTGTGTGTGTGTGTGTGTGTGTCTTGGCTCATCCGTGTCCAAGGAGCTCAGCTATGAAACAGTTGTCAGTGCTTACTCCAGGAATGTGGCCAGGCCAGTATGTACAACTGGAACAAGTTAAAAAGAAGGGAAAATATCCCCCCTCAAAAAAAAATAAAAAAATCCATTGTTCTATACTTGTCTTGCCATAGCATGGGGCCTGGAGGTGTCCTGATCCAGACTCAGCAAAATCCAAGCTTAAAACTGCTTGGATGTGGAAGGTGAACACACTGAGCTCCAGAGAATTCCCACCTTTTAATGCACAGGGAGGAGTAAACATCAAAGCAACCTTAGAGGACAGATGAGAGCTGACTTAGAGCTGGAGTCAGTGTCCTCTGCCTTCTTCTGTCCTCTCAGCCCATGCCTTCTGTCCATTTTTAACTCTTTTTTTAACCCTTGTCATCCCTCCCTTGTGCCGGCCCTGGGAGTCACAGCGGGCACTGCTCGGTGCCTGCACTGCCCGGGTTTGGAGCCTGTTCAAGCCATTTTCAAAGCACCCAAACGCACCCAGGGAGCTCCCGAGTGCTTGTGCCAGCTGAGGAGGTTCTGGAAGCCGTGGTGCAAGTCCTCTGGAAGTGGCTGCCTCTCCCCAGGAGGGATTTCAGGAGCTCGGGCTCCTGGCTGTGTTGACTGCCTGACCTGGGCAGTTGTTTTCCTGGGAGTGGCTTTGCAGGGGAGACAGGGAAGGTCAGGCGGCTCACACAGACTGAGGCAGGTCATGATGATGAGCAGGAGGTCAAGGAATTCATTCCTGCAGCTGGCTGTGTGTGGTTGGACAGCGAGCTGGGCAATGGCACTGCCCCAGAGCCCCTGCAGCGTGTGCCTCCCCAACTCTTTAGCTGGGAGGCTGATTTTCCTTGCTGCTCCAGGGAAAATGGCCTTAGAAAGTGTTGGACAATTGGTTTCCCAGGATGTTCTGTCCAGAAACCAACAGTTAGTGGCTTGAAAGAAGTTTCCTGCTGATACAATGCTGACCTCTTGAGGCATCCCTGCGCTGCAGATGGTGGTGGCAGAAAAGCAAAGGTCCTGCTGGCTGCCCTGTCAGCTCCAGTCACATTCCAGGCAGGATGCTGGGCACGTATTCCTGTCGGTGGCTGTGCTATGGACGAAGCATTTTGCTTTAGGGGGCTGTCCCTTCCCTCTCCTAACAACCACAGCAGTGTCGAGCTGTGCTGGATCCCCGCACGCAGCTTTTCCAACAGCAATTCCACGTCTGATCCTCAGCTGGGCATTAGATATCTAAGGGATAAGGATTCCCAGTCTCAGGCCCTCCAGACCCCAAATTTTCCGTTCAAATACTTGGTGAGAAATGCCTGTGACTCCTCCCCGTGTTCCGAAAGAAAAATGCCTCTTCATTCCCTAGTGCCTCCAGGAGCTGTCAGTTGTGCTGCAGATTTAAAAGCATCAGCTCTTACATCCAGTGCTTGTAAAAGCACAGTGTCCAGGGGAACCGGCTCTGTCCCACAGGCAGGGCAGAGGTGCAGGGTCTCTGAGGTTCTGAGCTCTCCAGGTCCCACTGGACACCTTTGCAGTGTCAGTTTGCACATCCCATCCCTGGGTGAAAGCGAAACCTTAGTCCTGAAAAATTCCTTGTACCTGAGAACCTGAATGAGTGAAGGGTCTTCCCTTTACTCTGAGAACATCCCAGGCTACTTCCCTGCAGGAAATGTTCTGCCCTGTCCCATCATTTGTACAATTTTATCACTTCCCTGCCTGCCAGGAGCCTTTGCCTCGGCACGGAACGAGCTGATGCTCTGCCTGTTCCCTGCCAGGCGCAGGATCTGGAGGATGCTCTATCACATCCCTCACTGGTGAAGCTCCCACGATCCATGACAGGGAACAAGCTTCCAGCTTCCCCAGAGAGCTCTGGGAGCCGGGGGAGGCAGCCAGGGCTGGAGGGTGCCAGGGCCTTGCAGCACCTCCCTACACAGCTGCCCAGCCTGCACCATTGCCTGGCACAGGAGCCTGAGTGGCATGAGCTGGAATTTTGCTCCAGGGCCTGAGGTCTCTCCTGTGACTCCTCCTCCTCCTCACTCCACACCACTCTGCAGTGAGCACGTTTTGATGGTGGCTTGCCAAGCCCTCCTGAGCTGGAAGCACTGCTTGCTTGTCTGCAGACAGATGCTGTCAGCTCCGAGATCTGTGTGCTGTTTGCCTCCTTCCTTCCTTCCTTCCTCCTTATCAGTCTCCCTAAAACACAAACCACATTGAAAAGCACAGGAATCTGCCAGACCACTCTAAGGCAGAAAAAATCTTTTCCCTCTTTTTACAGAACCTGATGAGTGTAGGTACATGAGTGCACCAAGGTTCCCCCACGGGTAAAGGAGATAAAGCTGCCATAAATTCGAGAGTGATATCTAATGATTATGGATATCTGATACTAGATTTCCCCTGTGATGGAAAGCAGCAGTGATTGCAATGACAACAGTGCAGAAGCTCACTTTCTCCCCCCAGCCCATTTCCAAAGACTGTTAAACACTAGCATCCAGTTCCCAGGAATGAGGCAAAGGGAGGCTCCAGTTTGTATGAGGACCGGAGGCAGGGAATGTGGGAGTGCAATAATCCCTGGCTCTGCCAGAAGCTGGGAGGGCAGTTTTCCCACCAGCCTATTGCCCTGCACGTGCCTTGGAAGGGAATAGCCAGATGTGCGGCACAACCCTGTCACATTTACACATCTCCCTTCTCTGTGTGATCAGAAAGGTAAGGACAGGGAAAGGATGCAAGTGGAAGTGCTGTTGTGATGACATTAAGCCCATCCTCAGCAGCACCGGGCATTTTCCACCCAGAAGCTTTAACAGGAGCGTTGCCCTCACCGGGCCATCGTTAAGTCCTGAGCTTTCCTCAAGTCCTGAGCTTTGCTCTCTGCCTTAAATCACCGTGGCTGCGTCACAGGAATCCTCCAGCAGGAGCAGCTTGCAAGGGAGGTTTAGCTCTGCTGAGCGAGCTGGGAAGCATTTCCTGCTGACAAGAAGAAAAGCCACCCAAGCTGTGATGAGTCAGGCAGGCAGATGGCAGATGTCACAGGCTGCACTAGTGGTGCACTTCATGGGGAAGGAGAAGCAAGGCAAAGTGGAGAGTGCTTCCAAGCTGCCTGTTCTCCACAGGGTTGGGAGCACGACCTGCCTTTCCTGGCAGCACTTGGGAAGGGTCCAGGTGCACCGAGGAAGGATTTGTGGATGCACAGCTGCCATCTGACAGGGGAGATGCTCCTGCCACCTCCTTCCATCACAGGTTCTGCAGTGGTCCAAAAAACTTCAGTGAGCTGCTGCCCTTGAAGTTTGATAGCAGCCCGCAGTTAACCCCAGCTCAGTGCTGAATTCTGCATTTCAAAGACTCTCTTTCTGTTGGTTTCTAGAATTTCTTAGGTTGGCTGCTTTCTAATTAAGGGAAAGGATCAGCTTCGGGAATAGGGAAGGGGCAGGGAAAGGTGAGCTTTGAGCTTTTTGTGAGGCTCAGCTTCACCTTGGGTCAGAAGTTAGGCTCAGACTGTGCAGACACCCAGCACGTAGAACAGAAGTGTTTGGGCTTGTTTTGCAGATAAAAGGGTCACGCTCCCCTTCCCAGGCCACCAGCCAGCCAACTCTCATTGAAATGCAGCGTAAACCAGATCCCAGACAGTTTTGGGGGGGAATGAGGTCTCCAGACTGGCCATGAGGGAGATCAGAGCTGGGATGTGACTCACGGCCACTGTAGGGAGGGGAGTGGCTCCTTCATCCATGTGTCCCACAGCTGCAGAGGAAGCTCCACACCCTCCCTTGCTCAGCTGGGGCCAGTTGTTGCAGGAGAAGGGCTGATTCCCTTCATGGTCCTGGTCTCACCCCACACCGGGGCTCTCAGGGCACCAACAGGCTGTAATGGCCCTGACCAGCCTCACCTGGGACCTCCTCCCACATTCCATTTAAGCTCTGTGGGCTGGTTTTTCCTAAATGGGTGCTGGTCTTGCTGTCTCACCATGAACCTGCTTGGTGGTCTCTGAGCCTGATCTGTGGAGCAACTTCCCAGCTTAGCCTGTGTCATCACATCCTGAGGGTCCTGCTCAGGACTGTGTTCCTGCTGTGGTGAGACCTCCTGCCCTCCCTGTTATCCCTCTGCTCCTGGTCCCCTGCCCTCCCTGTTATCCCTCTGGTCCTGTGGCCTCTGCTGCTCCCCGAGAAATTCCCACCACAAGTGGGGTTTTGTTGCCACTAATCTCTCCTCAAGCACCGTTCTCACGTGCAGCTGGGATGTCCTATTTCTGAGCTCTGTTCCAGTCAGTGCTGAGAGAAGCAGTTCTCAGCCAGGCAATCTCACTTCTTTTCAGCTCCTGCTTTGCTTTGGAGCCTGCTGGGATCTCCTCTCCTCCTGCAGGTCCCACAGGGAGCTGTAGGAATGGCATCCCTTTGGATCACTGATGTCTTCTCTCCTGATTGTACCCTTCAGTTGCAGGAATAACATCCTGGGCTGCTGGGCTTGCTTTCATTTCTTGGGTGCCTGAAATTCCTACATCCCCTGCAAACACAGGTTTGGGTTTATCCTGTTGCCTCAGAAACCCATGCTGGGAAAGTGAAATGTAGGCTCTTGCTGCTGGTGGGTGAGAGTGATGTTAATTCCCTGCTGCACACTGACCCTCCTCAGGCACAGATGTGTGTGAGTCATGGGCTGGACCTCTCCTGTCTTGGTGGAAGCAAAGAGAAGAGGGTGGGGTGATATTTGGTCTGGAAAATCTTAAAACAAATGATTTGTTCCAAGTATGTCTGGGAAAGGAGAAAAAGCCAAGGGTTGATTTTTTATTTTTATACTTGAAACTCTAGCTCTTAAAACTCTATTTACTCTGGACTGAAAATTGAATGGAGGACCTGCTTGAAAATGGTCCCCCGGTGATCTTGCCTGGCAAAATGAATGGTGAAGCATCAAAGTAATGCAGGTATCAGGATGCTTCTCAGCAGAGATGCTGCTGGCAGCGAAGGCATGTTCATTAGCTGGGCTTCCCTCAGAAACCAGGGGGCAAACCCTGCTCCAGGCTCTCACTGGATGAATCCCATCACAGGCCTGTGGGGCTCAGGACCAGGGGAGAGGAGTATTGACAGAGCAGGAGATGGAGAAATATATATATATATATGGCCTGACTTCCTTTTTAGTGCTGTTTTCCTGTGCTGATACAGATGTATTTAAATTAAAAACCCACAGAGTACCATAGGAACGGTGTTTGTGTGGTCACCAGGGGCTCAGTTCCCTCTCAGTTAAACAGCTTTGGGAGGGAGCAGCTTTCTGAGCTCTGATTTCTGACTTGGGCTGAGCCCGTGGTTAATTGTCCTGAGGCAGCGTGAGAACCAGCAGGGTAAAAGCACTGCCCACGGACCTGGAACATCCTGCTGGGGTCGTGCCTGCCTTGTGGGGGGAAATTCTGTCCTCCTGCAAATGCTTTGCTGGTCAAAGCTAATGTCCTTTTCCCAGCCACACACTGGTGTGCAGAACCTTGCCAGGCACCAGTTTGGAGGTGACTTTTCCAGATGGGAATGGCAAGGTTGATGTAGCGCTGCCCAGTGTGGTACCTGCTTGTCATCATGTTGTGTCTTTGGTCACACTGGTCCCCAGAGTTTGTGAGGATCTGCTGTTTCTCAAGCTGTTCCTCAGCTGCGTGGTTTGATTTTTGTGTATCCTGGAATCCATTCTTCCCTGGAATATCCCAGGCCACTCGTCTGCAGTCTTAAGTATGACATAATTGTGTCCCTTCCTTTCCCTGATCCGAAGCAAATGTGCCATCCTGGCAGAAACCAGTGCTGGAAGCTCTCCAGATATAGGTGCAGGTGGGAACCAGATGGTTTCTTGCTGCTTTCCTATCTCTCTATGGTGTCCTGAGTGGAGGGAAGCACTGTCAATACCCGAAATCACTCTGGGAAGCAGCTCCATGGGAAAAGCTGCTGGCCGGGCCAGTGCCTCTTGGAGAGAGCGAATGGATGCCAAGAGCAGTAAATAATTTACATGGGTAAAAACAAAAAACTGGGTGGTCTTGGGGTTTTCTTTCTTTCCCCCTTGCTTTGCATCTGTTCATGTTTAGAGGCTGTTTGTGTTCAGCCAGCCCTGGCGTGTTCTTTGCCTCGTCCTGGGCTGCAGCAGAGCTCATGCTGAACGTGTTGGGGCTCTGCAGCCGGTGCTGCTGCGTCTGCTCGGGATGCTTGGGGCTCTCTTTAGAGCTCTCCACCTGTGCAGTGGCAAAAACATGGCTTATCACCTCCCAGGGCATGGATATCTCTGGATGGGTCTGGTGGCACTGGAAGGAAGAGGCAGGAATGAGCCAGAGTGGTTTTTCATAGAATGCTGGGCTGGAAGGAACCAACCCTTAGCCCTTCACGGGACCATCCTCAAGAGTTTTCTAGGAGATCACTGAGCAGAATGATAAGGCTAAAGCCTGTGACCACCTCAGAGGGTGCTGGATCTCTGCAGTGCCTGCCAAGATCTCCGTGTGTGGACAGAGTCCTGCTCAGGCTGGGAGTGATGATTTTGGTTTTGGTCATGTATCTCACTATCTATTTTTATTTGGCAATTCATTTAATCGCTGTTCCCCCCAGTCAAGTCAGTTTGGCCCGCGATGGGAACTGGAGAGTGATCTCCCTGTACTTGTCTTGCCCCGTGAGCTTTTCCATCTTCTCTTCTTCTACTCGGACCTCTCACCAGCCGTGGTTGCCGCGATGTCCCTGGTTGTTCTGCCCTTCCCTGGATGCAGCGTTGAGGTACCAGTGCCCTCCTCTGGCAAAACGAGGAACTCGAGACTCGGGATTGACAGTCCAGAACGGGGATATGAAGGCAACTTCTCCTGCACACGCTCTTCTTATGGAAGCGTGTTGGTGGCAGAGGTGCCCCTGTGGGATTCTGCAGGGGTGAGGGGGTGCTGCAGCCGTGGGAAAAGATGTTATCCGTCGTGACAGGCGTGGAGAAATGGACACCACCAAGCCCTGCAGTAATGCTGAGTCCCTCACGCTGAAGCTCCTCAAGAGCGCTCATGAATTTTCCGACTCCTCAGTGTTTCCGTGTTGCAAAATATGTGACTTTTCTTTCCTCTCCTTTCTTCCAGATCCTGTTTGACCAGGCTCAGAGGTCAGTCCGGCAGCAGCTGCACAATTTTGTGAAAGAGTGAGTACTTGTCTGTTCGGTCTCCAGCTTCTTGGACTTGCATTTTATGTGTCCTGCGCGCACCGGGCACAGAACCACAACCTCTGCACAGCTGCTGCAGTTTGGAGCAGAAGGACCCTGGAGGGCAGAGGAAAAGGATCTGGCCTGTGTGGTTTTTGCTACACTCTCATTTGATCGCTCAGATTTCTCCATCCTGTTCCCAGCTCTGAGTTAAAGCTGGGCGTGAAGCATCCAGATCAGAGCATCATCCCAAAATCCACCCGAGAGCTGGTTCTCCAGGTCAAACGCATCCCAGAGTTCTCATCCCAGCTCTTATCTTGGATTCGATGCTGTGCTCTAAACCAGTGCGGAGGGAAGGACCTTTGCTGCCCGGTGGCTCTGGGGTCCAGCAGAACCGTTGTGTTCTGAGCTCCCCACAAAGCCCCATGAAATTCAGGCATCCCTGCCCTTCTGGAGTCACCTGAGCCTCTGCGTGGTAGATGACACACGTGAGAGCCCTTCTTCGTGTGCGGGGAGCAGCTGACTGTCGCTGTGCCTTCAGCCTGGAGCTTGGCCAGCGCTTCACGACGCCCTGCTGTGAGCAGGACATTGCACACTGAGGCTCTTGAGTCACACGTGGCAGACTCGAGGTGCTGCAGACCTGGGCCCAGCACGTTCGCTGGATGGGGACGGTGCGTCCCTGGGGTCAGGGCCGTCACTGCTGCGTTCCCCTGTTTCCCCAGTGCCCCTTTTCCCCAGGAAAGGGATCCCACGGCAGCCAAATATAGGTCAGAGAGGCAACTGAGGTCCTCAGCTAAGCAGGAGCTGGTTGCCATGGGAATTGGCTGAATCCCTCAGCAGCTGGATCCTTGGATGGATGGAGGGGGTCCCTGGCTGGTCCCCCCCCATTCCTCAGCCCCATCTTCTTGCCCAGCACTCACCCTACCCCCACTATCTTCATAATCATTTCTCTGATGAGCTCAGATTTAATCTGCCCGAGGCTGGCAGTGGGAAAGGGGAATCTCACCTTGGTTTTGAGTTTGTCATCCTTTCAGCGTCTTTTTCCATTCTTTTGTGCTGTTCAACCTCTGCACTTGCAGGCCCTGGAGCTTTGACATTTGCGGTGCTCCTGCCCTTGGTGGGAAATAAATCCCAGGCTTGGGACCATTTTTAGGAGCAATCTGCAACTTCCTGGCTGATGATGGGAACAAAGCTACAATGGGAACTGTGCCCTTGCGTGGTGATTCATGCATGGGAGGGCAATGCTTGCCCGCTAGCCTGCCCTCCCTGGCCCCAGGCCCTGCTGCTCTTTGCCTGGTTTATTTATGGGATCGCACAGCAGGGTCAGCTTGTGGCCCTTGTGCTGTCTGAGGCTCTCTGAGGCTGCTTTAGCACCTTCCCGAGCCCCAGACCTTGCTGAGTGGGAGGGTTTTGTGAGCTAAATCTTGATGCTGCTGTTCGAGCTGAAGCATTCCCAACAGGATCCCTCGTCTCTGCTCCTCTCCGGGGGGGTGTGCACGGAGGAGGAAGCCATTCCCTCTAAAGCAGGATCCAAAATTATCTAAAATCCCCACAGCCCTTTGCTGCAAATGACCCAAAAGTGCCTCATTAATTTTTCTCACGCCATGTAACTCAGCAGCTCTGAGCACTGAGGGTGTGTGAAGCAGCAACAACCAGCACAACACTAATGCAGTCGCCTCTGTGTTCATTATCCTTCCTGGACCTGCCCATGGTGGATTCTCCTGGCCAGAGGCTCATCCATATAGAAGTATTTTCAAGTTCACTTTGCCACAGGGCAGACTTCAGCATTTAGTGCTTGTCCTGTTCAACCGAGGCTCTTCATCTCCCCCAGGGTAAAGAATAAGTGGGTGCTGCTATTTACTAGCAGCTTCTAACTGCTTTAAGTTATAAGAGTTTATAATTGAGGTTAACTGAGCTCTCCTGGACAGAAAATAAGTGTTAGAGCTACTGTAAATCAGCATTGCTCTTTCAACTCCTGAGGAAACCTGCTTTTAAGACCTGATCTTCAGGGATGTCTTCACTTGGTGGTCATGCAACTCAAATCAAGTCCTGTCTGAATGGATTCAGACCTGCTAATTTATGAAAAGAACCACCCAAACTAAAAAATTCTACCTGTTGCTGTGTCTTTACAGCCCCCTCTGCAAAGCAGACCCTGACCCCATGGGAGGCCTCTGGGCATAATTAAACCCCTGAAAGTTTGCATTGATTTAACCTGGAATCATCCAGCTGAGCATGGTGAAACCTGTTGGGGTGGGTTAGGATCCTGATGGCATCTGGCGCAGGATGTTGGGGTGATCACAGTGTCCCTGGTTTCCCCTCTGGGTGCTCTGTGGCACCAGTTTCTCACAGTCTCTTTCTCCTCTGGCTTCCAGTGACGTCCGGAAGTTCAAGGAGACCAAGAAGCAGTTTGACAAGGTGCGGGAGGACATGGAGATCTCCCTGGTGAAGAACGCCCAGGCGCCTCGGCACAAACCCCACGAGGTGGAGGAGGCCACGGGCACCTTGACCATCACCAGGAAGTGTTTCAGGCACCTGGCCCTGGACTACGTGTTGCAGGTTAGTGTTGGTGCCCCCAGTACAGACCAAGGGACAGGTGGGGTTTTGACACTGGTTTCAACTGGTTACTGCATTGCTAACCTCCTGCCCCCTGAGGCTGGCAGTCCTTAGGATGTATTTTCATTCTGAAAATGCTAAACTTATCTGAGAAGGGAAATCTTCATGTATTTTCTTTCAGCAAGAGAAATGAAACGCTGGCTTAGGTTGAGTTTCTGCTCCCAGTGAGGATTTCCAGAATGGGCAAGGGTTTGTCTTGTGTCATTCCCAGTTTTGCTGTCAGGTCTGCGCTCTCAGGCAGCGGGTGGATGGAGCAGAGCAGCTCAGTGCTAACACAGCTCCCTGGGCGTCCCCAGTAGCTGTCACTCCTGCCCTCAGCTAAGGCCATCTGCTGCCACGTTCTGGCTCATCAGGAGGTGCTCTCTGGTGTCACGTGTTCTGGCAGCTGTGGATAGAAAGGCAATGCTTTGCCCTCAAAGTATAAATTGTGCCTGTTGTTGATCCTTCAGGATTGCAGCTTTTTACTTCTTGGATTTAGCCATGAGTGCGCCTGTATTCCCTGGCAAGGTCACACTCTGTAGTAAGCTCCCTCCAATTCTCCCCTGATAAAGAGGAAGAATTCCTTGATTGTGCTGATCCATTACCAGGGAGGTTTCTCTGTTGGTCCATTTCAAGGTACCACTTTAAATCCATCACTTTTGAAATGTACAGATGTGAACTTGTCCAGGTGTCCCTTGGTGTTTAACTAAGGTTATAATGAGGGGAGTTATTTTATTCCTTTATATCTGTGATATGGAACCTGCTAGAAGAAATTTTCGGTGACCTGCTTGATCAATTTACCTGCTAAATTGAACATTTCCTTCACTTGACACCAAACCTCACCCTGGGGTCACTGTTTGTTCCAGCCTGTGTGCAGACACCCATCCAGCAGTGGCCTTGGAGCAGCCCTGGTTGGAAAATGCATCTATGCTGCTCCACCTGGAACTCACCAGAACTGCCTTTGCATAAACTGACCTCCTGGAACTGGGCAGGGGGGCTTTGTGGCTGTTGTTGGGGGTGTCACAGCAGGCTGTTCACACGTCTCCAAGCCAGGCTGGTGCTGCTGGCGCTGAGAGTTGTGTCTCGGTTCCTCCACAGATCAACGTGCTGCAGGCCAAGAAGAAGTTCGAGATCCTGGACGCGGTAAGGGCTCTCTGTGTTCCCCGGGGCTGCTCTCGGTGACCCCACCAAGGCAGCCCTCCCCCTTGCAGGTTGCATGGTCCACATACTGACTGCTCTCCCTCTGTCCCCTGTCTGGGACTGCTCTGGGGGCTGCAGGCATGCCAGCAGAGGGGAGCTGGAGGGCCAGCAGGATCCTCCACAGCCCAGGGGTGCAGGACACTGCTCTTACTGCTCTGTGCTCACTAGAGGTGGAAGGAATTGTGAGAAGAAGAAAGGAGAAGAGGGAGAGGCATCCGATGGATAGATTGCTTTGGGAAGGGAGACTTAGACCCGTTTTTGTGGGTAGTAAGGGATTAGGGCTTTTCACACTTATTTTTGTCCCAGAACCTGTTCTGATCTTGCTGTTGTTCCCTCCCCAGATGTTGTCCTTCATGCACGCCCAGTACACCTTCTTCCAGCAGGGCTACAGTCTCCTCCATGAGCTGGATCCCTACATGAAGAAACTGGCCACAGAGGTGAGGGGACAGGGAATGTGGCTGACTCAATCTGTCTGGAAGGACATCCCTTTTTCCTGTTCAGCTGCACACTTGGTCATCAGGGAGTGGTTGGAGCATCAAGCCTGGTGGGTGCTGGATGAGCCTTGCTGTCACTTGTGGGGTGACAGCCAAGAGCTGTGGTTGCTCAGTGCACACCCAAATGCAGCCTTTTCCCTTCTCGTGGGGACTTGGGTTGTTAGGAAGGGTTGGTGTAACCCCAAAGCAGGACAATGGCTCATAAACCTCCCTCCTGACTCTTACACCTGTTGTTCTCCCTGTCTTTAGCTGGACCAGCTGGTGATTGATTCTGCGGTGGAGAAGAGGGAGATGGAGCACAAACATGCACTGATCCAGCAGAGGGTGAGTCCTGGGGCTGCAGCCTTGTGTCCATCTGGATCCCAGTGGGAGCTGCCAGCTGGTGAGGGGCCTTGCTGGGTTAGGTCTTCACAGCCTGGAGATGGGAGATAAGCTGTGGGTGCTGGAGCTTGTGGGCAGCCCTCATCCAATGCAGGATGTTCAGCCACTGACTCTCCTGAGCACGGAAGGGATGGAGACACAGGCAGGACCCCACGGGCCAGGGCACCTGGAGGGTCTTCCAGCTGTGCCTCTGAGGAAGACTTCCTCCTCACTTTGTCTCCCTGTTTGCTGCTGAGGCTGTGGGAGGGTTTAAATGTTGCTCTCTAAATGTCTCTGGGTTGGAGCAGTGGATGCGGTTGCTTGGAATTGCCTGTGAAAATGACTGCAGAGCAGAGCTGCTTTTGGAGAGAGATCAGAGCATTTCATCCCACCCTTTCCCTTCCCCTCCTCTCCTGCAGCCTCACAGCCTTCCCCTGGCTCAGCAAGCCAGCTTTTAGCTGACAGGCTGCATGATCTCCAGCTGCTATTAGTGTGTCTCTGACACCTCTCTCTGCCCTGCCCCGTGGTGAGGCAGCAGTGTGGCAGCATTCCCGGGTGCCCAACCCCACCAGATGGGCAGAGACCCTGTGAAATCATCCAGCAGATGGATGAGTGGATGCTCCTTTGGTACCCACAGGCAGGACTTGTGAAGAAGGGCCCTTTCTTCATTCACAGGGTGCTCACACTGAACTTGGAGGGATGTCGGGGGGTCGTGGGGAGAGAGGAGGGTGCTGCAGAGAACTTCTGGCTGCTCCACACTGCTCTCAGATGGTTCCTGTGTAGCTCCCGTGACATGACATGGCTCCAGCCTGGAGCAGCAGAACTTTGGGAGGGTCCCTGGAGACCCCAGCAATGGAACTGCTATGGCTGAGCAAGCTGCTGTTCTCAGCTGAGCTCTGGTGACCCACTGCGTGTGTCTTCTCACCTGTTGGGACTGGGAGGACCCACCAGGAACTGGCAGGACAATGGGATTTATTATCAAATGAGTCTGACCTCTCAGTAAGGAGGTGTTTTCCAGACCTGGGAATAATTCCAAATCCGAGGCTTGCAGAAACATCAACTAATTATTTCTTTTTCTTTTCCTTCTCTTCTTCCTGCATTGCTGGCCTGGCCCTGCAGACCCTCCTGCAGGTGAGTACCCACATGTGTTTCCTTCTTCTGGCATCTTCATTGCTCTGGATATTTACTAAGTCCCGCTTTTGAAAGCAACACAGAGAAGCCTTGGCATGGCATCAGTGGTGTCACCTGAGCTGTAAATGTCATTTTAAAGCCCGGTTTTCAGTGAGTTTGGTTTCACCCTTAGCAAAAGTGTTTTCAATCCTGTGCTAAAACAAGGTTTTGGTTTCCTCTACCCTGTGTGATGCTCCCTTGTGACTCTGGGCTCAGCGCTGCAGTGGCAGCAGTACTTGGCTGGCCCCTGGGGCATGTTTGGTGCCCGCAGCCTTTGAGGACCGTGGCTCTGGTGGGAGGAGTCCACATCTGGCAGGCACTTGTGTGGATCAATACTTCTGCACAGAAGGAATTTTAAGTGGCTGTTGTTTCCTCTCTAATGCTCTCTCTCAGAAATGTCATAACCCATGAAATGGAAGCATAACCGGATTTGAAAGCTAATGACTGACTTTCCCTGAGCGTGTGCTCCCTCGGGCTGAGTGTTCTGAGGGAGGGGGGAACCCATTTGTGAATCCTCAGCTCCCCTGGGGCTCTGCTGGGGTGGTGACCTCATCCAGGGGACATGGAAAATCTCTCCAGTGCAGTGCCTTGCACTTCAGTCTCCTCTTGTGCTTTGCTGACTGGACTAGCAGGGAGAGCAGCAGAGCTCAGGCTGCAGGAGGGAGGAGGAGGAGTTGCTCTTCATCAGGACACAGAGCTGTGGCTCCCGAGCTTGTGAGAGAGCTGACCATCCTCACTGCAATTTGGGATTCAAAGCTTCCTGCCCGGGACTCTTAGGAGCTGCTTTTCAGCTGCTCTGAGTCAGTGCTTCTCCTCCCTTTGGGATGGAGCAGGATCCCCAAAGGGAGCACAGCATTTATTTGAATATATATTGTCCTGCTGAGCCCACAAAACCCTCTGGTCCCTCGGAAAAGTTGGAGATTTAGTTGTGCTTAATTATAGAGTGGTGGCACAAATAATTTTTAACTCGCTAGTGTCTTCCCAAACAGCCTGCTAAGGCACAACAGGCTCCCTTTAACCCAGGAAACTTGGGTTAAATGCATTTTGGAGTGGTTTTGGGGTGGGGGAGCTGTGCAGATGCTGAAGGCAGGGAACTGGAGTGTCCTTGGACAGCTTTGTGAGGTGTGGGGGAAGCCTTCTGAGAGCCAAGTTCATAAGGAAATGGTCTGTGGCATTTTGTTCCATTAGTGTTTTAATTAAAATAAACCTGGTGGGAAAGAAAAACTCATCACAAATCTTGACTATTTAGTTTGATGTTGTAATTTAGGGAATCTGGAAAACACAGACCTGGGAATTTTTCACAGTGGGAAATGAGTAGAGAGAGGGTAATGCTTAAACCAGGCCTTCCTGAATCCTTCCACTGCACCAAAACTGAGAGGCCAGTCTCTCTACAAGGGGAACGTGTCAGATTGGCTGTTGGGGAAGACTGCACTGGAAGGGTGGTCAGGCATTGAAACAGTGGTGGAATCACCATAATCCCTGGAAGTGCTCAAAAACATGTGGATGTGGCACTCGGGGATGTGGTTTTGTGATGGATCTGCAGTGCTGGGTTAATGCTCGGGCTCTGATCTTGGAGGGCTTTTCCAGCTCCGATGATTCTGTGCTTCTAAGAACACGGGGCTGTATGAAGACTCCCTTCCAGCCTCATCCCTACTCGGAGCAGTTTGGGAAGCAGTTCCGAGTGCCAAGGCAGAGCTCTCTGCCTCATTTAGCCCAGCTGGTGGATAACAAACCAGGGGCCATATGGCACTTGGAGCCCCCGATCTCCGCAGTGGAGCGGGGCTGGAATTGCTGGCCGAAGGGTGGCCCTGCTCCAGGAGCTGGGCAAGCAGAGCCCGGGGAAGGCAAGACAAGGCTGGCTCTGTTAAGGTCAGGGAGGCATCCTCCTGTCAGCTCGGCTCTGTGCTGCCTGGCTTCTCGCACTCCTTCCTCCTGTGCCGCCCTGCCAGCTGTATGGTAATTAGCCCTTGCTCTGAGCTCGATGCCTGTGAATAGGAGGCACTGGGAGGGGGGGAGCAGGTGGTCCCCAGGGGCCAGCAGGCTTCCAGTGCCCCTCGCTCCGACAGCAGCCGAAGGCAGAGCTTGGAGCTTCCAAAAGAAAAAAAAATGAGGAGGAGGGGTAAAGGAGAAGGGGCTGTAAAAGAAATCCCTCCTTCCCTGCCCAGCCCACGGTGCTGAGCAGAGATGCTGCTCTAGAGAGAGGACGCAGAGCTCTGCTCTCCAGGCAGGAGCAGCAAAGCCTCCCTCGCAGCTGCAGCATGAAGATCTTCGGCAGGCTTGAATACCTCCTGGTAAGGAGACTCCTGCAGGGGTGCCTGGGCTTGGGAGAGCAGGTTTAGGGATGCCTTTTGCCATGGGAATCGTGCCTGCAGGACCTCGCTCGCTGATGTGACCCCGAACCAGCTTTGCTCCTGCGGGAGAGCAAAGGTGTTGGGTTCTGTCTGTGGGCTGGGAGGGCTCTGGGGCAGGGCACAGGTCTCTGTGCATCATCTGCTGGCAGGGAGAGCCTTTGGCATTAGGGAGGTTCACGAAACAAAAGGTCTGCAATTGGGATTTGGCCGGAATGGATGGAAGCTGTCTGAGCAGAACGGGAGTGAGGGTGGGGGAGCCCTCCTCCAAATTCTGTCTGCTCTCAGGGGCTGGGGGTGTGCATGGCACAGACAGAGAGGTAAAAGGAGCCAGAGGGAGGAAAGATTGAAATCTGGTCAAGGAGCAGGAGAGGACAGCAAGTGCAGGCACCAGGGGGTGTGCGCGTCTTGAGGGAATGGGAATATTCCTCGGAGTGATGTTTTCTCTACCATCAAATGGCCAAACAAGGCACAATTTCCGGGTGGCCTCCAGAAGTTCTGTTCAGTGCACGGATGTTGTTGGTGTGCCCCATGTTATTGTGGATGCTCAGCATCGTTGGGTGTTCAAGAGGGGCACTTTTGGGTAGAAGGCTTTGTCTCCTCAGAGGTACAGCAAACACTGCAAGGGTTACTGCTTATCCTAAATGGTACTGATGGAAAATAAAATAACGTGGGGTTTGGGTAGGAAGAGGCATTTCTTTGAATATCTGAAACCACCTGAATTGAGATGATTCCCTGGTCATGTTTGCTTAGGTTTGACAGTGTTTGCTATCAGTAAAAATCAAAACATTGTAGAGAAAAGGACGCTTATTTCTACCTTGCATTGATCACTGAGGGAATAATGCTGTGACTTTTCAGGGACAGCCATTGCCATAGTGATTGGATTTATTTTAAAGACTTTTAGGAATGTCTTGGTATTTCAGAGAAAGGTTTTCTCTGTTTTCAGCCAGGAGTTGTGCTTTTTGGGATAGGAGTGAACCTGTTAGTGAGACCTTCCTACTTCAGTGGGAATGCTCTTAGGCAGGACTCCTTCCTTAGATTCCCTCCCCCCAAAGACTCCAGGCTGATGAGGGGCAGCTTCACTCTTCATATTAAATGTGTTCACTGATGTTGGAGGGTTGTTTAATTTAATCAGCCATTTCCTCTGCACGAAGTGCTCATTTCTGAGGAGCAATTGGAAGAGCTTGTCTGGCCTCTGCACTGCAAGCAGTGTGTGGAGCTGGGCAGGGGAGTTCCTGGGTGGGCCACGAGACCGACTTTAAATTAGATTTTCTCTTTTTTTATTCCCCCCTTCTTTTCCTTTTAATTCTTTCCCTGTGTGTGCTTGTGCTGGGTTTTTAATTTCCATTTGCTGGTTTGAAAGCGTCCACATTCACGTCCTTCCGCATCCCTATGGACGTGTCTCTTGGAATGTGTTACTTCATTGTTGCTCCAGCAGCTCCCATGGAAACCATTGTGGTGCCCCTTCAAAAAGAATATTAGTTCCCAGGCAGGCTCGTGTGTGCACTCAGAGTGACAGGGCTGAGGAGGGGACAGTGAGACAGGGTTGCTGTGATTTACTGGGAGCCAGGGAGGGAAAGGGAAGCAGATGATGGCAGGGATCTGGTGGCTTGTTTTGGAGGACATCTGGTTTATTGTGCCAGGGTGTGATCCAACATGTCACTGCTGCTGCTGGTGGGGACTGCACGAGCTGCTGGAGCCAGAGCCGTTCGGATCCCAGTCCTGGGAAGCCTTTTCTGTGTCAACCATTTGTTCTGTTGCAGAGACGATGAGGTGCTAAATGCAGGCTTAATAAATCAGTCCAAACTCATTTAGGGTGGACTTGCCTGCTCCGTGTCCATTGCAGTGAGGGGAGGAATTCACTGGAAGGTTGTTTGCTGAAATCATGCAATAAAATCTCGTGTATAACAGGGGAAGGAGGAAGAGGGGACAAGAGAAGGCGTAATGTGTGCTCTGCACTGCATCCCCCGTGGGACTCACAGGGGCCGGAGGCAGAGCTGGTGCTGGGGCAGTGTCTCAGCCCTCCCATTTGTTCCCCAGAACTAACAGGATCAAAACCTTTTGGTGTCAGTGAATAGAACAGATAGAGGGGCACGTTAAAAGCAGGGATTCCTTGTCACATGTCCCTGTATCCAGCAGCGGCCACGATGTTCCACCACCTTTGGCAGGATGATCTCTGTCAGGCTCTAAGCTGGCTTTGACCTGGAATCCAGTTTCAGTGGATGTTCTTGTAACTCCCTTTTCCTGAGATTTGTCCTCTTTTCAATGGCTGTGGTGAGGAGGTTCCCTGGCTGGGCTGCAGCAGATGTTGTGTGTAGGAGTCCATGGGCTAAGCCGTGGTTTAAGCTCACTCTGGGCTGCTGGAAGCTTCCCAAGTGCACTTGCCATGGCTTTGCCTTTCACCTACCCGAGCCCTTTCTGCCCATCTCCCTGGTGGCCTTTGCCTGGCTGAGAAAGGAGAGATGATATCGATCGAGGGGACAAAGTCTGCATTTTCCTCACCCTCCGCTTTCCCTGCATTTGTCTTTCAACACTCCCAGTGACTTTGCAGCAAAGGCTTCAAGTTCTTTCAAGCCCAGTGCAATGGAATGGAACAAAGTGGCCCCGAGGCTCCGAGTGTCTCGTGCTTGAGGCTAATGGGCAGGCTGGTCCTTCTCCCTTGACCTGGACCTGTTTTACAAATCCAACATCCAGCTCTGGTGACTGTCCTGCCCTCAGCTGCCCTTCAGGAGTCCTGTTGACAGCGCTGGAGTTGCTCAGGGCTTACACCAGCAGAAATATGAGCAGAATTTGGCCCGGGGACCCTGGTTGAGTCATCTCAGCCGTATGTACCCTTGATGGTTTGGGGTATAATTTTCGAAAGCTGGGCTTGGTGCAGGTCAGAGCTCTTTCAAAGGCAGGGAACGCATCCATGTGCCTTCAGTTTCGGCCTTTCATGTGTAGAGGTGTAATGCCATGCAGCCTCAGTGAGGTTCAGTTCACACCTGGCTTGACTCCACTGGTTTGCACCATCCCTGCTTGGGAAGGGCAGCTGAAGAAGGCAGGAGAATAGATTTAGACCCTCCTGCTGGTTTTTACCTATTCTCCAAGGTGGGGCACAGCTAAATAGTCATTTTAAAGATGTTCTGGGAAGTGTTTTGCCCTACGCTTGCTGTGCACTCTTCAGCAAGCTCCAGAGTTTCGGATGTTTGCATTATTTATTATAAATCAGTGCAGATTCTCATCAAATATACAGAATTGTCACTTTGGAGCAGCTCTGCAAAAATCACACATTCGAACATCCATGAGTTGGAGGAAAATTCCCTCCAGCCTTTGTTTGTAATATGCACATGAAAGACATCTGCAGAAGAGGACCCCAATGGGATTTGCCCTCCGAGGGCAAGAAAATTTGGGGCTGAGCAGAGCTCTTAATTGGGTGCCTTGCAGCAGTTTCCAGTGTCTAATTGGGTGTCCTGCTGTCTTTCCAAGGAGTGACTGTGTCCTGTCCCATTGTATCTCCTCCTTCTGTATCAGTGTTATTCCTATCCTGACACCTCCCAGGCACGTTTGCACCTCTGAGCGTGGAAATAACTCATCTTAATGAGAGTCAAGTGCATGTTGCCTGGCAACACAGCATCACTGGGGTCTGCTGAGCCAGGGAAGGCATTTAATGGGGCTGTTTTCACTGCTGTGTCTTTGAACTGAGGTGTACAGGGGGAAATATTTGCTCTGGAGAGAGGGAGGTGTGGGTGGGACGTGTGATCAGAGTGGAATCGGTGAGCAGAGAGACAACAGTTCCCCAGGTTAGAGGGGAAGTCGTGTCAGCTCCATGACCCAGTTTCTCTTGGGAAGGAGGAGAGCATTGCCCAGGGAGCAGATCCCATGTTCTGGAGAGCAGCTGCTGTTCCCTCTGCTTGGTGTCAGCTGTCAGAAGCCATGAGATCTATCTGGGGAATTGGTGGCAACCTGACAAATCAGCTCTGACTGGTAGCACAGCACGGAGAAGGGAGAGAGTGCAGACTGGAGATGGCATCTGAGGATAGCTAATGAACGTGGCCCTGATAACTCTGCCCTTCTAGGAACCCTGTGTGAAAAGGCTGGGGTTTGTTGTGTTCCTGGCCCCTTGCAGCACACAGGGGTGGCAGCAGCATTGCTCCCTCACCTGGCCAGCGACGAGCACCTCTTGCTTCATTTCCCACTGCAGACTGACCCAAATATTGGGAGTTTTTAGCCTAATGATGGCAAGCTGCCTGCCTTTCTCCTTATCAGCTCCCAGAGGAGGGAAATGCAGCATGTCCAGTACTTCCCTGCAAACAGCAGGGACAGATAAACTTACTGGAATGGGGATAATCCATGACTGCTCCCCTTGGCTGCAGCCCACTGAGGCATAGGATGTGCTGTGACAGGCAGCTCTGCCTGACCCTTGGGATTCTGACAGATGTTTCTCTCTTCTTGATGTTTTGGTCAGACTCATCTCCACCTAGAGATGATCTAGATGGCCCTAGAAATGCACTCGTGCCAGAGTCTCAGGCTCCTCTGTTTGCAGGACTTCTCCTACGATGACTCGAAGGTGGAGTTCAATGTGGACGCCCCAAATGGAGTGGTGATGGAAGGTTACCTCTTCAAGAGAGCCAGCAATGCTTTCAAAACATGGAATCGGTGAGCAGGAATTCATATTCCATTTGGTATTTGGGCTGAGACACTGCCCAGGAGCACACCTCCCTTTTAGGGAGATTTTACTGATTGTTACCATCACTGGAAGGATTCAGAGCTGAGTAGTTAAAAATAAAGTTGATTTGATAATTTCTGCATTTTTAGTGCCTTCCGCAATGGAAGAAGGACCAGGTTCCTTTGAGGGAGGAGAGGGCACAGTGCAGCTCAAATCCTGCCCCAGGAAAGCTGTACAGTTATAACAATGAAGAGATACACCAGAGCACAGCAGGATGTGCCAGGAGTATCAAACCTGGCTATTTTGGGACAGGGAGATATGTGAGAGTGGAAATATCAACTGTGCTGCCAGGAGCTCAGAAATGGCTTTCAGTGCCCTGACCCTGCTCTTAATAATTTATACATATTTCATCTGATAGCTCCCTGGGAATGCCTGGCTCGTCTGCCTCCTGCACCAGCCAGGAGCCTCTGCAGCTGCCAGAGACCTTGGAAAGTGGAAGAAAAGGTTTCATGTTCTATCCTTGCTCGATATTTCTGTGTTTAGTTTCCCTTGAGAGAGCCAGTGGGTTTCATAGGTGGTTGGACAAAAGGATTCAGCCCCTTCCAGTGAGTTTCTAATGCATGAGATCAATGCTGCTTTGACCTACGTTTCCTCCTCTCACATAACAGGGAAATGATACAATATTAGGAGATTTTTTTTTTCCTTGGCCACGGGATACATGCAGAGTGTGCACCACAGCAAGGCTGGAACGTGCTGCTGTGAGGCTTTGGAATAAAGAAGCATCAAATGCTTCAGTGAGCCTTTTGTGACACGCACAGAAACTGCCTGTATTTGCGTGGAAAAAAGACTTGGAATTATTAAAGATTTCTGAATTGGGTAGATAAGCAGCTCCTTCTCTTTGAAGCTTCCCCCAGTGCTAAGGAGATTCCAGGCAAATTTAGTTTAATTTCTTAGCCCTCAGGCTCTCTGGTCCCCTGACAGACGAGTATTAAGCCTGCACTTGGAGGAAGCAGCTACAACACGGTGCAGCAGTGTTTGAGCTGGTGCTTTGAGGAGGTGTCTTATCTCAATTCTCATCACCTTTTTAGGATTCCCTGCTCGGTGTTTCCTGAGCAAAGCACAGCCTTGATCCACAGCGTGGCTGCCTTCAATGACCCCACGTGTTTTTGTGGAGCAGAATGTCATTGCAAAGTGTGCCAGCTCAATGCCAAGACCTGGGCTTGGCTGTTGTGAGAGAGGAACAATTCCAGGCAACCCTCTTCTCCCTGCAGCTCCCCTGGCTGTGGATTCCCGGGGCGCTCCAGAGGGCACTTACCCTGGAGGGAACATGACCCCGTGGAACTTTGTTTTTCCTGATACCTGAAGTAATGTTGGTGGCAAGGGCTCCACATTTTCCCTGCTCCCAAATCCCAGTTGTCCTCCTCCATCCCAGCTGCACGCAGGCGGCAGCCCCCTCACAGCTATATCCATCTCTTCACTCCCACCCTCCCTTAGCCGGTTCTGCCCACACCTCAGCTATTCCCAGCTCCTGGAGCCCACTTGTCACCTCCTCGCTGAGCTCAGCTCCTCTGCCAGTGCCTCCCCCTCACAGGAGCAGCAAAATCCTCATGGAATCACAGAATATCCCTGCTTGGAGTGGAGCCCTAAGGATCACACTGAGGAGCTGAGCGGAGACTGCAGCTGTCGCAGCGGCTCAGAGCGATGCTGGACCAGCTCAGCTCATCCAAGTGGGCTCCCATACGGATGGGATGGCTCCAGTTACCTGTATTTTCCCATTCCTCCACAGACACGTCAAGTCCTTTTGTTCTGTTTTGTCAGTGTAATATTTCAGCCGTGACAAAAGAAAGAGGATCCTGTCTCATCTCATTTGCCCCCATTCTTTTGCCAGCAGGGTGTGTAATACGTGCTCTGAGTAACACCCAGCTGCAACCCTCTGACTCCTGCTCAGGTGGCCCAGTGCCTTCTTCCTGAGCTTAGTGCTGGTCGTGGTTTCCTTTGCCCTCCGTGAAGATGATCAGGTTGCTAAATAAATGACACTCTTTTTAAATGGAGATAAAAATGGAAATATCCTGCTCTGCTACAGAACGAGCTGCCTCTCCGTAGCTCTGCTGTTTGCTTGTCCTGATGTCTGTCTGTCTGTCTTCCCTCAGGAGGTGGTTCTCCATACAGAACAGCCAGCTGGTGTACCAGAAAAAGCTCAAGGTCAGTGGGGCTGCCCCAGGTGACACCAGCTCTTCTGGGGTCCTGCTTTGCTGGGGACTCCTCCCCCATGGTGGGGAGTGGGGTGGAAGGAGCAGGGAGGGGATTTGGATCA
Source organism: Sclerurus mexicanus (assembly GCA_013396755.1). Taxonomy (NCBI): domain Eukaryota; kingdom Metazoa; phylum Chordata; class Aves; order Passeriformes; family Furnariidae; genus Sclerurus; species Sclerurus mexicanus. The sequence goes on along the minus strand of VWZF01005396.1, from coordinate 186,331 downwards.
GAGGGACAGCAAGCCCATTATTGTGCTCCAAGGTTAGACTCTTCTGAGAGTGAAGTGTCAGCAGGTGGGGTTTATTTACTGAGATTAAATATTTCTGTTCAGCTGAGGAAGTTGGTGAAGTCTCCAGTAAACATGCCTTGTCAGGTACATGCTGTCCCACGTTTTGATTCCATATAACCCCTTCCCATTGCCCTGGAGTATCGTGGTGGGCTGGCTCTGCCCTGTCTGGACTGTGTGCCAACAAGGAGGGTTTGGGGAGCAGTTTTCTGAGCTGTGACACAGATTCAGGAGCCCTGAAAGCCGCCTGTTCTCCCCCTCTCAGGATGTCCTCACGGTGGTGGTGGAAGACCTGCGGCTCTGCACTGTCAAACCCTGCGAAGACATAGAGAGGAGGTTCTGCTTTGAGGTTGTCTCACCCACCAAGTGAGTCTGGTGGCTTCCCCAGGCCATCCTCAGGGGAGCTGGGCTGTGCATGGAGCTGCAAGAGATGAGACTGGAGCAGGTGCTGCCCTGGGCTATTAAATTTGGGCTGGAGATGCCGTTGCCTGACCTCCAGGGTGCCTGTGATGTTTGTCAGATGTCAGCATAAGCTGAATCTTAGCTGATATATAAACCAGCTTATATATTATATCTAGTATACATATAAACAGTGCAGCTTTTAAAAACAGCTGTCAGATCTGCCTGGAGCATTTGCAGGGGGAACACCCCTGACTGTTCAAGCTCGTAGGGTTAATTTTGGCCCCTTTGCTGCCCGCATTGACATCTCTTTGCTGAGGAAGGAGTGGAACCCTCTTGACCAGAGTGTCCTTTTGCTCTTCCCCACTCTGCCCTGCCCTGCAGGAGCTGCATGCTGCAGGCTGACTCCGAGAAGCTGCGCCAAGCCTGGATCCAGGCGGTCCAGGCCAGCATTGCCTCTGCCTACCGGGAGAGCCCGGACAGCTACTACATCGAGGTGAGGAAACACCCCTCGAATCCCCCTTCTCCTGTTGAATCAGCCCCAGCTTATTCTTCTCCAGTCAGTGCCTCTGCTGTGCAGAGCCTGATTTGTTCCACGGGGCTTTGCAGAGTCCTTGAGCCCTTTTTTTCCCCTGCAGAGACTGGACCGAACTGCATCTCCCTCCACGAGCAGCATCGACTCTGCCAGCGACTCCCGGGAGCGCAGTGGGAAAGGAGAGACCATCCTGCAGAGGGTGCAGAGCATCCCTGGGAACGACCAGTGCTGTGACTGTGGTCAGCCAGACCCTCGCTGGGCCAGTATCAACCTGGGCATTCTGCTGTGCATCGAGTGCTCCGGGATCCACAGGTGCTGCGTGTGCTCTTCTGGGAGCCAGGGAGGGATTGCAGGCTCCTGGGAAGGACACGGAGCCTGGATTACAGCTGACTAAAGTGTTTGTTCAGAGAGATTTGGGGTTGCTCGTTGAGGTACCTGTGTGTGCAGGGACATCTGGGTTGGCACAGGCATAGCGCTGCTATAGCTGCCTCTGTGTGGAGAGATAAATAAGAACTGGGCTAATCCTGTTCATCCTCACAGGCACGAGAAGTTCTGTTTTGAGACATGTAACCACTTTGGGTTTCTTCCTTTTGGATAAACAGGAGTCTGGGTGTTCACTGCTCCAAGGTCCGATCTCTCACGCTGGATTCCTGGGAGCCAGAGTTACTGAAAGTGAGTGTTGGGATTTAACAGTGAGAGGTTGATAAATGGTGGGAACGGAGGGAGTGTTGCTTGGTGGCAGGACAGGCTGGAGGGAAGGGAACTCCTCACCTGGGGATTTAATTCATTCCCTCTGGAATTGCAGCTGATGTGTGAGCTGGGGAACAGCACCATGAATCAGATTTACGAGGCACAGTGTGAAGAGCTGGGACTCAAGAAACCCACAGCAGGGAGCTCCAGGTGAGTCTGGGTGCAAACACACTGGTCCTCTCTGTCCTGTGGGAAGCCAGCCATCCACCCAGCAAACCCAGTACCCCAAACTGCCTGGAAATTCAGGTGAAGAGTGTGACTGGCCCTTCAGCGAGGGCTCCAAATACCTCATCCCCCTCCCTCTGGACCTCACCTGACTTTGACCCTCACAAAGGTCAGGGGGGCATTACCGGCCAGTGACTCGATGAAACGTGCTGGGAACCAGGACTTGCTGGGTTTATACCTGCTCTGAGACCTTTCCAACACCTGAAGCACGTGGTGGTGCCTGGGGATGAACATCTCGTTCCATTCTCTGCTGCACCCTGAGCTGTTCTTGGAAGTGTTTTTAGGTTTGAGAAACCTAAATTTTAGGACTCAAAGCCAGGTGGATAAAACGCCCCAGAGCAGCTCCGTCTCCTCACGACTGCTTTTGCTTTGGGCAAATCGTGGCTCTGTGCGCTGCTTGATGCTGTTCTCCTCTCAGGCAGGACAAAGAAGCCTGGATCAAGGTGAAGTACGTGGAGAAGAAGTTCCTGAAGAAGCTGCCGAGCGGGGAGACTCTGACGGAGAGCGAGCGGAAGCCTCGGCGCTGGTGCGTGAAGAAGTGCCAGAGGCACAACAGCAGCACCAAAGCCCCCACAGCGCGGAGGAAGTACCGGCACGAGGCCGGCAATGCCTCTCCAGCCATGCTGTCCTCAGGTGGGAACATCCCCGAGCCCCAGCCTCTGTCCTCGGCCGCCCCAAGAACGGCGTGTGGCCCCATCTCTCTGTGGGACCTGCAAAGGTAGCTTGGGTACGAGCAGAAATGCTGTTGCACGTGTTGCCACAGCTCCTCAGACCCGTTTCCTGAGGTTCTCCATCTGTTCGTGGAGCTTCTTGTGGCTGAAGGAGGAGATCGTTCCGCTGTGCGTTTCCTTTGGTGTTCCAGTTTCCTGCTTTTGAATAAGTTTCAAACCCTTTTATTTTTACGTGCCTGGCCTGTAAGAGAGGCCATGCTTAGGAAGGGGTTCTGGCAGCTCTGGGTAGGGGTTCTGGCTGATCTAGGAGGGCTTTTGGCTGCTCAGAGTGCTCTGGGGTGAGCTGGTTGGCGGCGTCCCACCACCTTTGGGGTCAGCAGTTGGTTGTATTTTGGTGAGCGGGGCACTGGGCGCAGCTGGGCGTGCACAGCCTGTGTAAATACACCCGCAGACCTGCGTCTCATTTGCATGTCATTAACTATAAATCCCCAATAATATAATTGCCCCAATCTCTGTGTGTGTGTATGTGGAACAGCAGCCACCCTGGAGAGGAAGTTCCGCCGGGATTCCCTGTTCTGCCCCGACGAGCTGGACTCCCTCTTCTCCTACTTCGACACGGGCGCCGGCTCTGGCCCACGCAGTAAGTGTCCCCAAAGTGTCCCTGCTCCCAGCAGCTCTCCCAGGTGTTGTCCCCACCCAAGGCCAGGCGTCGGCCCCGAGCAGAGGGTGGATATTTCGGAAGAGTGAGGAGGAGTTTGGCGCACAAACTCCAGCCTGTCGCTCTTCTGCTGCGCTGGTTTTGAGCCACTCTCCGGTCAGTCCCCGGTGTTTGCATTCTGGTGGATGGGACTTCTTTTGGTCCCAGAATTTGGTCCCAGACTGTGCATCCCGTTGGCATTTTATTTTTGTTTTCTGGAGTTCTTTTTTTTATTCCCTTTTTTTTAGATTTTTTTCCTTTTATCTTTTTTTTTTCCACTTTTTTCATCTCTCCCTCTTTTCCATTTTTCCATTTTATTTTTCTTTTCTCGGCTTTCCCATTTTTAATTTTCATGCTTTTCCATTAATATTTTTTCCTTTTTTCCCATTTTTGTTTTCAGCCGCCCTCACACGATTTTTTCCCCCCCCTTTTTTTTTCTTTTTTTTTTTTTTCTTTCCNTTTTTCTTTTTTTTTTGTGTCCGTGCCGATGACCTCCCCTCACGTTCCGTCCACCTTCCTCTAGGTGCCAGCCACATCCCTGAGCAGCACCCGCTCGCAGGTGGCCCCTGGAGTGGCAGTGGCATTGGTCCCGGTGGGAGCGGTTCGCCGTTCCTCCTGGACGGAGGTAAGGTGACGCTCTGGCAGCCAGCAGCAAAAGAGACACCCCAAATTTTCACTGCTTCCGCACCCACCTTCCCAGGCGGTTGCGGATTTTTTTTTTCCCTTCGGCCAAACGATTGGAATTCCTACTTTTCCTGTGGCAGGCTTTCCGAGAGGCAGAGCGATTCCCAGGGTTTCCAGCGGTCACGTTGTGGCGCTTTAAAGGAACTTGAGGGCTCGCTGTTCCTCAGGGGCAATCCCATACAGGTGGGATCTCAGGCAGGGAGTAAGGAGGACACAGTGGAGGTTGAGGTTGGACACTGGGAAGAAGTTCTTCGCAGAAGGAATGAAGGGCTTTGGAATGGGCTGCCCAGGGAGGTGGTGGAGTCACAGTCCCTGGAGGTGTCCAAGGGAAGACTGAATGTGGCACCCAGTTGACCGGGTGGTGTTGGGCCATAGGTTGGGTTTGATGTTCTCAGAAGTCTTTTCCAACCTGGTTGATTCTGTGAAGTGTTAATTTAGTGTTCCACGTCTGTCTCAGACTGGCCGTGTGGGCCATTGTCATGCTTAGCTCAGGAGTGGTGACTTGTTGAAACTTTCTGCCTCAGTTGTTTGTTGTTGTATGAATTTACGATAAATATTTGTAGTCCTGAGTCAGCTCAGCAGAAACTCCCACACTTTCCTCCAAGTTCACCTTATCACTTGAGGCCAATAAAGAAGGTGCTTCAGTGCTTGGCTGAATTAGGACCTGGGCTACTCCAGTTTCAAGGAATTTAGTGTTATTAGTCAACAGAAACGATACTTGGGAGATGCAGGACTTCAGAGTTAACTCCAGAGCTGAGGCTCAACAGCCTGATCTTGCTCTTGTAGAAGAAAATAGCGATTTTCTCACTGCTTCAGTGGGAACAGAAGTGGGAATTTGATGTATTAATATTCATGTGATGTGAGCCAGATCCTCCTTCCTCACCTTGCTGGGAATCCAGAGCCATGTGGCCTCCTTGGAGTCACACTTCCCACAGTGAGAGCACAGTCCCACCAGGCAGTGTTTGCTTTCTACTGAAAACTGCAAGCACTTTTCCGACAGCAAATCCAAAAAAAGGTCTGTGTGATGTGTGCCATTTTAAGCTTTTCCTGTTGTAGCATCATTATCTCGTTCGGCTGAAGGATTCCATGATTTCAGGAGCGCTTTCTTTATCTGGGACCTTGCTGTAGCTGCTCTGGGGAGTTCAACAGCCTTTCAGGTTCAAGTGTCTTGTCCTGCCGTGGCTTTCAAGGCTCAGATCTGTAGTTCTTGCAGCCTTTCCTGCTATTGCTCTTTGCACGGACCACTCAGCTGCTTTAGAAACACTTTGTCGCCTTTGGCTTGTTTTCCTTCCTAATCACAGTGATTTCAGGGTAGGTCATGGGGGCTTCACCTCTGGAGTCCTGGGAGGACAGACACTCCCAGCCCAGCAAGTTAAAAGCAGCAAGAAGGTGAATCCAGAGTTCCCAAGGTTGGCCAGGCATCCCTCAGGACAAAGGTGATGGGCCATCCCTTTTCCTGCAGGAGCAACTCCTGCATGTGCTTCTTCCTTCCTTTCTGTCATTTCCTTGGCTGCTTTTGGGTGTGAGATGGGACAAGGTAGGAAGTTCCTCTGCCACTGACATGCTGTGTGTCCTTGGACAGGTTGCTTCATCTCTTCATTTCCATCCCTGGAAGTGTCCAAGGCCAGGCTGGATGGGACTTGGAGCAACCTGGGCTGGTGGAAGGTGTCCCTGCCCATGGCAGGGGGTGGAACAAGGTGGTCTTTGAGGTCCCTTCCAACCCAAACAATTCCATTGTTCAGTGATTCACGACTCTATTCCTTGGATGCAGTCAGCTGTCTTGTAATGTTCACTGGCTAAGCAGGGAATTTGGGAAGCACTGTGGGGGAAGGGAAGGGATGTCTGTGAAGGCGAAAGAGCCGGTGGATGATGATGCTGTAAGAGTTTGGCTTGAGATACACATCACCCTGCTGACGTGAGCTGGCCCAGCCACGGTCGATTCCCAAAGAGCGGAATCCGAGATGATCGGCGGGAAAAGCAGAGGGGTGTCTTTGTTTGCTTCTGACACCACCCAACCTGCTGCAAAGCCAAGCCGTCTCTGCTGCTGCTCCGCTCCAGCGTCCGTCACGGCGTCCCTCACGGATCGCAGCCCTCAGCAGCCCAAAGTGCCGTGGCAGCGTCGGAGCGTCCCCGCGTGAAGGGCGGCGTGGGGACACGGACACCATAAGGCTTTGCGGTTTTTCCTTGGGCAGTTTTCCTCCGTGGGGCTAAGTGGGAGAGCAGCGCCGTGTCCCTTGGCAGCGGTTCAGCTGGGCCCGGCTCTGCGGTGCCCGGGTGTTAACGTGGGCTTGGGTTGTGTTCTGTTGGCCCCGCAGGTCTGAGCAGTGACAGCGGCCTCGGGGGCAGCACCGACGGCAGCACCGACGTCCTGGTGTTTGGCTCGGTGGTGGACAGCGTGACGGAGGAAGGTGGGTGCGATGAGGCACGGCACGTGATGGAAGCAGAGCTGACCAGGAGCCTTGAAACCGTTCCAGAATGGTCAGAGGAGAAGAGGGGGAAGACAGAGGAGATGAAGAGATGGTTTTCTTTGGGACCACCACTCAAATTCGGGAGGCGGTGCCTATGGGAGGGATGGTTTTGGAATTGGGTGTAACAGGTGAGGTAACGTCCCAATATTGTAATTGGATTCTGAATTTTGTAATTAGATTCTGAACATTGTAATTAGATGAGAGAATAAAATTGTAAAAGCCTCTGCAGCTGGGGGTGTGCAAAATGCTTTTGTGCACCCTTCAGCACTGCGAGAAAGAAATGCTTTTTGCCTGTTAGTTATTTCTCCGATTTCAGGCCGATTTCCCTGTGTCACACAGGGAACAGGGGTGGCAGCTGAGGCAGGGTAGATATCGGGATTGTCTGGCCCCTGGAACAACAGGGAGCATAAGAAACTGGAAGTGTGAAGCTTCTGGCTCACGTCTCTCCATCCTTTTCTGCCTCTTAGAGTGCGAGGTGTCGGAGGAGTCCAGCGGCGAAGCAGAGATTGAACAGGAGGCGTCAGATTTGGAGGACCTGAGGGAGCTGCACCCCGGCTTGTTGATCTACAAGGCAGCGCAAGCCCGAAATCTGCCCCTCATGGCAGAAGCACTGGCACATGGTGCTGAGATCAACTGGGTGAACGATGAAGACGAAAACAAAACTCCTCTGATTCAAGCTGTGAAGGGGGTACGTTGTGAGGACCCGCTTGGGAACGCGAGGTCTTGACCGGAGTTTGGAGCGCAGTGACCGCAGCCTGGGATGTGCTCGTGCATCCTCCCGCTGCTGCTGGCTGAATTTATGCCCAAATTCCTCTTTTCCCCTGCCAGGGCTCCTTGATAGCCTGTGAATTCCTGCTGCAGAATGGGGCAGATGTGAACCAAAGAGACAGCCGAGGCCGGGCCCCCCTGCACCACGCCACGTACCTGGGCCACACCGGGTGAGTGCTCCGCGCGTTCCTGGGATGTTCTCCATCCCCCTGGGATCGGGATCCAGCGTTAACACCGAGAGTCGGGGCTGAGGTGGGCACGGGAGAGCTGGGTTTTGGAGAATTGGTGATGTGCAGAACATGCTTCTTGTATCACATCAGCAGCTTGAAGCCTGGCAGAGGGGAGGGTGAGGGTAGATATTAGGGAGACATTCTTCCCCAGAGGAGCTGTGGCTGCCCCATCCCTGGAAGTGTCCAAGGCCAGGTTGGAGAAACCTGGGCCAGTGGAAGGTGTCCCTGCCCGTGGCAGGGGGATGGAACGAGGTGATTTTTAAGGTTCCTTCCAACCCAAACCATTCTGTGAACCTGTGAGCTTGATTTGCTGGTGGATAACTGGCTCCCTGATGGATGGGCTCACTGTGTCCCTGCGCACCCTTCCTTCCCCCATCCACAGCCACGTTTCCTGCGCGAGGGCAGCGAGCTCTGCCTGCTGTCTCGGAGGGCTGGGGGTCTGCAGTCCGTGCCCTGACGGCCCTTGCTTGCCCTCCCGCAGCCAGGTGTGCCTGTTCCTGAAGCGAGGGGCCAACCAGCACGCGGTGGACGGCGACGGGCAGGACCCACTGAGCATCGCGGTGCAGGCAGCCAACGCGGACATCGTCACCCTGTGAGTGCAGCCAGGGCTCCCAAATGCTGCTCAGGAAAAGAACGTTCCTGCCCTCTGAAGGCCAAGCCACTGCTCGCTCGCTCGCTCCCGGTTTTCCCGGGGAGCCTTTAGGGTGCAAATATCTCGCTGCACGGGGAATTTAAAGGGCAGAGCTTCCGTGCCGTTCTCAGAGCCTGGTGTCGCCCTCCTGTAGCCCGTCTGGAGTGTGACCCACGGACTGAGGTCACTTCAGTGTGCAGTCCCTTTTTCACTGTTGGCTAAAGCTTTAGGTTGGCCCCAAAACTTCTGTTTTCTGTTTCTCCCAAGTATACATGCATTTCTGTAATCCACAGCACTGCGCTCTGCTGAGTTCTCAGGAAGTTTTCCTCTCTAGCTGTGAGAGAAATGAGTCTGCCAGAAATCCGAGGGTCCCCGGGACACGTTTCAATGCACAATCAGAAAGAATATGCTCGAATATATAGTCTAATCTTTCCTTAAGAGAAATGCACTAGAATCAGTCACACCCTGTAGAAATATCACCCATCAGCCTGTGTGGATGTAGGTGGTTGTGGAATCTGCTAGATGTGTTATCTTTTTAGCTTCAGTGCCTCTCCCCCGTTAAATCACCTCATATCCTGCAGAGGACACAGCACTAGGCTTTCACCAAATGTCATGTTCTAGTTCCCTGCTTTAGATTATTCTATACTCACCTTGGAGAGAGGGAACTCTGACTGCTGCTCATGCTCATGAAGCATCTCAGGCTTTGCTGCTGAGCTGGCATCAGGAACACTGCCTGGCAATTGCCATCAGGGAAGGAATAACCAAACCTCTCTGTTCTTGTGCTTTCTCTCTTCCACTCCAGGCTGCGTCTGGCTCGGATGAACGAGGAAATGCGGGAAGCAGAGGGTCCCTTTGGACAACCAGGGCAATATCCCAGCAACAGCCCTACTGAGCTGCAGTACAGGAAGTGTATACAGGAGTTCATCAGCCTTAACATAGACGAGTGTTAGTGACAATTCCCCTACGTCCCCTCTGCTGTCTTGAAGCTGGGCTGGAATTTCTAGAAGCCCTGAGAAGCCCCACCCTTGGTATATTGGTGTTCCTTGCAGATTGGTCTGTTTTTGATGCCTGCACATATAGGTTGAGCTGCACACAGGAAGGAGAAGGGGTCTTTCCTGTTAGCATTAAGTTCTCATGCTTGACTACTGGATGGTTGATTTTGTGTAGGAGACTCCCAGGGCATAACCACAGACCATGGCATGTGGACTTGAGTGTGTGAAAAGTATGGGAGGTGATGAGTTTAGCGTTAAAAAAAAAAAAAAAAAAGGGGGGAAAAAACCAAAACCAAAACAAACAAAAAAAAAAAAAGAGAGAGAAGAAAAGGAAACCAGGAGAAACCCACCAAGAGCATGATCAGACGAAGCTGTCTCTGCCTCAGTGCAGCCACTGTGCGCTGAGTCCTTGTCTGAACAGTTGGCTTGGAAGGGATTCTGGAGCGGAGCCCTCGGTCCTGGCAGCGTGACCAGCAGTTTAGAAAACGAAAAGATGACCTCTAAGTCAGGACCAGGCTGTTCTCTGGGGCAGAGACCTTTTGCTCCAGAAGGCACAACACGGGATAGGATTGAGAGCGACGGCTCCTCCCCTTAATTGCTCTCAGGACTAAACCAGCCACCCTCCCCTTTTTTTGCCCTTGGTGTGGTTTAGCTGGTCAAAGCCATAGCTCCTGCTTCCTGGGCCAAGATGCAAACTGCATAGTGTTGTGGAAGCAGCAGTGCTGATTTTTGGAGGCTGGGAGAAGCCTTGTCGCTGGCGATGGGCTTTGTGTCAGGGAAGAAAAGCCACATCCAGCTCCCACCGCCACCACGCCCTGCAATTGGACTCCAGTTTGTTTCCTGGTCACCTCAGACTTCTGATGGCACCTCTGTGCAGGACAATTCCACTTGCATGTGTTCCCTCCATGCTCACCCCCTGCATGCTGGAGCATCTCAGCATCTTCGGAGTTCCCCAGTTCCAATGACCGGCAGCATCTTCTTAGTGTTCCTTTCCTTTTCCTTATATTCTTTGCTGGAGTGAGGGAATGTGGCTCTACCCAGAGCACTTTGTTGCTGTGTGGATGGTGTGTGGCTCTGCGGAGCTGCTGGAGCTGTGCCATCCTGTCTTGGGAGGGCTGACAGAGCACAGCTCCCACTGGTATCCCCTGGTTGTGCTCCTGGAAGAGCCTCTTCCCAACGTTCCCAACTGCAATTGGCAGCAGGCTTTGCCAGGACTCCTGGGTGTGACAGTCCCCTGCCTGGGCGCACCGAGGCTGCTGGCTCTGGGGTCAGGCCATAGTGCCTTATGGATTGTGCTGGGATCTTGAGGGGATCAAGAGCTTGCAAGGAAAGCAAGAACCCAGGCAGAGTTCCCCATCCCCCTGCATTCCATCAGCACTGCCGGTGTTTTTCATCCATTGCGTGTTTGGCTTGCCAAGCTTTGCAGCCTGGCTGCTGCTCTGCTCACCCCTCGGTGGCTGAAACCCCTTGGAGGGGTGACACCTTTGCAGGTTTGTTTCTAGTGCTGTGATTGTGCCCTCAGAGACTGAACCAACAGCGCTTGGTGTCCACCCACCCAGCTCCAGGTGGATCGGGAAACTGCCTCAGTCTCTCGTAGGGTCCTCTCGGTTCAGGGGCCAGTCCTTGCTTCCGTAGGAAAGCGCTGTCCCGAGTTTTCCTGCAGCCAGAGCAGTTTTCTGTCTGCAGCCTGGATCTCAAAGTCCATCTTTGTCTTGTGGCTTTCCGGTCCCTGTTGGAGCTTTGGAACACACAGTTCCAAGGTCTGTTCTCGGTGTCTGGTGTGACTCTGGGATGGTCCTGGGGACTCTGCGGGGCAAACTCTGCCCCCAGGGCTTTTCATGCTTCCCGAAATGATAACCAATCTCCTTCCTGCGATCTTGGAAAATGAGAATTCTCCCTTGTTCGCTGTTCAGTGCCTGGGCTGAAACTCTCCTGGGGTCTTTGACCAGGTAACCCTCCCTCTGAACTTCCCTCGGAGTGAGAGCTGTAGGACGGGCCCTGCACTTGCTCTGTTCATCCTCTGCCCAGCTCTGGCACCCTCAGAAGCGAGTCAGGACCACCATGGGATGAAGCAGCGTGGCATCAAATGCCATCCTTGCTGCAGTTGAGTTTCAGAGGAACTGGGGGGTATAAATCCCTAGTTCAGAGGACAACTCTGAGTAGGGACTTGACTGTACCTCGCCCAGGTGACTCTGGAGTCACCACTGGGTGGAGAGGGCTCACTCCAGGCATGAGCTGTGGGAGTGATGCCAAAGGCAGGCAGACATGCCCTGAGTGTGGCAGTGCCACTACGTGCCCTCCTTCAGTTTGCGTTTGCTGTGCCCTGCGTTGGGCATCCTCCTGACCCCGGGTGAAGGGGTGGCATCGCTGCCCTCTGTGTCCCTTGTGCACGATACGCAGGTTCCCACTTCACGTGTTCGTGGAGCTTCAGCTTTCAGTCATTTGCATTGGGGCTCGTCTTCTTTCTGATCCAAATCACCTCAAGCTTAGGTTATTTCCCCCTCCCTGAGCAGGGTGGTGCCTTCTCTCGTGTGTCACGGCCCCATTTGCCATCCCTTCCCTGTCGGCTGAGCCCTTTTTACTCCACAACTGCTGGTAGTGCTACAGTCAGCCTGAGTGTGGCCAGGAGCAAACCTACAGCCTCGAAGCCACGTGTGAGCAGAGCCCTGCAGCCCTCGGGCTCCCTGCACAGCTGGGCTGGCCTTGGCTGCCGGTGGCCAGTGAGCCGTGGTGCCGAGCCTGCCCCCGACACAGCGGTGCCCTCCAGCCGTGCCTGCCTTCAGGACCGTGCCGTGCCCAGGGTTAGACCATCACGTGGCCCCGTGGCAGCCAGAGCAGCTCTTGGAGCGCTCTACAGAACCCTCAGCCGGCCACGACCTCGCTCTGCTTCCTGGGGTAGAGCCGAGAGATTCTCCGCAGGGAATTCTCTTCCCAATCCTATCCCTTTTTATACTGACCTGCATCAATCCAGACGGTTTTTTTGGTGCTGATGTGCCCTCAAGTGGTGCCCTTTCCACGCCAAGTCAAAGCTGGCATCCTTCAGGGTACTTCCAAGATCTTGAGAGCGAAATAGATGTTTCACCACTGCCATGGTCCTACTCCGTGCATGGATTTCAGCACGGTCATTGTCTCGCAATGTTTTTTACACGTACAGCAACTTAAAACACCCCGGTTTGGTTTCCCAGCTTTTTAGGAGACGTTTGAAATATGACTGATCCTTTTTGTAAGCCCGGGAGAACTGTGGCTTCCACTTTGGGTCGTTTTATTTCACGGTCGTCAGTGGCTCATGGGAACACACAAAAATCATGTACAGTTTGGTCCTTTGGAGCTCAGACTCACTGCTGAAGTACATGAAGTTAAAGCAAATGTAAATACTGGTGCAAAAAGCAGTGTCTTGCAAGACAATTTATCTATTTAACATGTATTGGTACTTTATTTAGATTCAATGTATAAAGCAACTTTGTGCACTTTTCCTACATTACAGTATTGGGGGGTTTTATGTTCTTTTGTTATGGATTTTGTGCTGTCTTTTTTAATCAGTGAAATTGTTAAGTATTTAATTTATTATTGATGTGCCCAGAGGACTAGTGCAATTTTTATTCAATACAGTTTGTCTGTATTTAATGTCAGGATTTTTTTGTAGCATTGTTAGGGAATATTTTTCAAAACCTGCCTTTTCTCCCCCACCACCACAATTTTCCTTTCTTTTCCCCCCTCGCCTTTCTCTTCTGTTTTCATTATACAGATCATGAGGCATTAAATGCCTCGAATTTGAAATATAACCCACCACTTGAGTACATCCTGCAGTTTCTAAAACAAAAAGTTCTCCAGGAAAAACACGCTAAGGAGGCACTTCTCAATGTTTTCTGTGTTTCTTTGGTTTATTGTTTTTTCTGCTTGGGGTGTGTGTGTGTTTCCAAGCTTGGAGGGGAGAGTGGAGAAGTTGTACAGTAGATTTGCTTTCAGCAAAGGAAGTGGCTCGCCAGGCTCCGCGGAAGGCGAGAAATCCAACCCTTTCTCGCCTTCCTGCCTCAAGTACAGCTGGGTTGGTGTTGTACAATCTCAGTGGAAATGGCAGGGCTGCTCTTTTTTCGTTCCTCTTTCTTTTCAGAGGGCGGGTGTGTTTTCTCTGCCACAGGAACTCGGGTGTGACCACAGTTAACATGAGGAGATTTGCCTTTGTCTAGAAAGCAACGTGCCAGGCATTGCCCAGCCCAGCTGGACCCAAACCATCACCTCAGCCACGCAGATTCTTCATCCTTTGAGTTTTGGGTCAACATTTATCTACCTGTCCTCGCTTTTCTTTGACCCAACCCTGTAACCAAGTGCCTGGACAGGTAGGTTTGAATCTTTGGGGTCTGCCACACGTCCCTGATTCCAGATGGGCTGAGTTCAGGGTGCTGGCAAGTTGAAACAACGCCCTCTGTGTTCCCTCCCATCCAGGGAAGCCTCAGGTTATTTTGATATTGCTGTCTCTGAGATGGTCCCTGCAACGGGGAGTTTCTAGAGGAAAAACATGGAATCGGAAGAATTTAGAGACATTTAAAGAATGTCCTGAGCAAAAAGATGTTACAGGCTGGGATTGTGGCAAGTATAAAATCCAATCAGTAAGGTTGGAAAGAGACCTCTAAGATCCTAAGTTTCAAATAGAGGCTTTGTGAAGATCAGTAACATCTCAGAGCAGCAAAAATGGCCATTATTTATGCAAGAAAAAAGCAGGAGCTCCTAAAGAAATGCACTGATTCACTTGCTGTCCAGTGGCCACGCCACGGCCGAGCCCTGCCAGGCTCCTGTGCTGTCCCTGAGCTGCCGGACAGTCCCCAGCCCACGTGTCCCCTCGCTGCCCGAGCATCATTGCTTTCAACCAAAGACAAAGCAGGCTGAAAGGTGACATTAAACCGTGGCTTAGCTGGTGACAAACCCCTGTGTGGTGTGTGTGTGTGTGTGTGTGAGTGGTGCTGTCACCTGGAGAAGGGGGAGTGGGAGGAAGGGACTGAGCAGCAGGAGGGAGAGGGGGAGTCCTGGAGGAACGAGAGGGGTTTTGGAGAACACAGGAATGCTGTTTTCCATAGGGATGCGGCTCCTATGGGTCTGCCTGCTGGTTCCTCAGCCTCAGAGGGGATTTGGGCTGGGCTGCATCCATTCTGAGCTGGGTTAGTGGGAGGACAGGGCAGGTGGTGGTTATGGGGAGGCAACGAAGGCCAGAGGTGGTAGCCGAGGTAGTTTCCGAGGCATGAAGAGGACCAGGAGTGCTTCTAGTGCAGCAGCTGGGATGGATAGAGAGGACACCTGGAGTAGGAGCATCTCCCCCACAAACACATCTCAGCACTGAGCACCTTCCTCCCAGTGAGGGCCACGATGGAGCACCTTTGGGTCCTACATCCTGCCGCTCCCACAGGTGCCACCCTGGCAGGGACCTGGGCTTGCCCTCGTGGCTCCGTAGACCCCTCAGCTGCCTTCCACCCATGGTGTCCCTGCCCAGCGTTGTTGTGGATCCCCCACGTTGGGACTCCTGTGAGTGCTGGATCCCGGGAATAGCTCCAGCCTGTCCTTCTGCAGGGTCAGAGCCAGCCCAGCCCTTCCTCTCCAGACAGCACAGGGAGAAAGAAGCCCTTCAGCCAGGCCAGAGCTGCTGAGTGTGGTTGGTGGCCCTGGGCTGTGCCACTCGCTGTAAATATGCTGTGACCTATTAACCTCCTCCCTTCACTTGCCTGCTTCCAGTACGACTTTGTAAGAGGTTTTTTAATTCCCCCTTTCCCTACACAGCCTGTACTGACTGTAACTATGGAACCACATATTCTGTATGTTATTATCTTTGTACAATTTTAAACCTGTTGCTGTGGTGTCTGCCTTTTTTCCCCCCTTTCCCTTCTCTTCTATGGTCTCTTGAAGCACTGTTAATAAAAATCTAGATAAACTCCTTCCCTCCTCCTTCTCTGCTCGAGTTATTGATGTAGGGTTTCTTGCCTTGCTGCCTGTGTTAAATGGATCTAGAAACCCCCTTTAACCCGTTTCCCTCTTCCTCTGCAGCCCCCAGGCTGGGTTGTGTGGCAGTGAGTAGCCTGGAATGCCACATAAATACTCTGCATTTTCGGTTGGGTTTCTGTGCCTCTGTCTTGTGACGCTGTGATGTCAGGCTGCTTTGGAGGAAGGCTGGGGTAAAGGTGACAGGCTCGGGTCACCCTCAGCCCACCCATTCCTGCCTCCTGAGTGCCTGAATCAGGGAGTCCTTGATCCTGACTCTGCTGGTGCCTGTCCTGTCCAGGAGACCTTGCACTATGTGGAAATGTCCCTCTTCTGCACTTAGACCACCCCTTCCCACACCGTGCAATCCTCTCCCCCTGCTTGGGCTCTCCGGTACCGTGTGTCTGTGGCAGAAAAAATAAAACCAGAAGGAGAAAAGACAGACTGGCCTGGCCTCGTGATTTCTATCCCACCTGGCGTGGAAAACAAATGTAGAAAGGGGAAATTGTGGAATAAATTCTGTTTTCCGCTGAAAGGCCAAATAGATCCCACTTAATGAATCCGAGCAGACTCATTAACTCGGGGGAGGAGTTAAATAGGATGGATATTTGGGAAGCAGGAATATTACAGTAATTTTTAAGACATTTATGGAAGGAGGGCTGCATGATATAACAGTAAATTTATAAGCACAGGGCTTGGGAGACCCCCGGCTTGCTCCCACCCTCTTACTGACTCCTCCTGCCCTCCTTCATTTTACTGCCTTGCTGTTTCCTGGCAAAAACAGGGGCTCTGGGCTCACCCACCATCCCCAGGATAAACACACTGAACACTGAAATGTGACTGCAGAAACCCAGACCTCCAAAAGACTCCTTTTCTTTAGTTAATGAGGATTAATTGCTTAAATAGCTTCGAAAATCTGGGACTGGGACTTTGCTGCAACAGTAGGATTCTTGTAAGTGGGGTTGTAGCTCAGTGGTGCCAGAACAAACATTTCACTGGTGTGCAGGAGGACCAGTGATCTCACTGACCAAGGATTTAATAATGATTTTATCAACGTGGTCGGCTCCTGACGGCAATTCTGTGTCCTGCTGCCTGGGAGTGACAGTGACACTGTTTGCCTGCGCCAATCAAAGGGCATGGGAGTTCTGTGTGCCAGACTAAAGGCATTCACTGAATACCTGGGATCCCTCACTTATCTCTCCCCCTGTGGCTACGTGGGTTCAGCACCAGGTAAAAATGAGCTCAGCGGCACCAAAATTGCCCCAGAACGTCAAGCAGCAAACGTAGGAGCAGAGATATCGTTAATGGGATGCCTAATTAGCCCCAGAATTGCAGCCTAAAGCTGAGAGCATTCCTGCACGGGGAGATTCTGGGCTGGAGGCACTGCTGGGACACCTGAACTCTGTGCCTTCCCCTCTGGGGTGAGCAGGGCTGGGGCTCTGCTGTCACACAGAGCTGTTATTGCCTGCTGGTGCCCTGCAGCGCCTTGTTCTGCTCCAGCACAGGGGGGCTGATGCTGTCCCTGCTGCAAGAAGCTCTGGAAGGAAGGTCTGGGTGCCAGCAGAGAAGAGCCTGGCAGCTGGAGCAGGGAGCTGGGACTGGATTTAGGCATTGCCGTGTGATTCCGAGCACAACTGACTCCCTTCTGGGCCTCAAGTTTTGCTCCGTGCTGGAAATGCCCAGCTCAGGTGTAAGAGCAGGAATTTCAGCGGTGACATCACAGGTATGACCCTAACGCAGATTTTGGGTGGTGGTTTCCCAACTGCAGCAGGCTGAGGGATGTTCTGCAATAAAGACGTACCTGCTAAACTGAAAATCAGTCCCCACCCTCAGTGCAGAGTGAGCTGAGCTGCCTCCAGACTGGACACCTGTCCTTGTGCTTCCACGAGCTCAGGAACCACTTGGTTCCACTAAAGGTGGCACAAGCAGGTGGGAAGCAGATCTTCCCCATCCATATCCTGTGTTGCCACATTCCTGCTGTGCCAAATCTCACTACAGGACACCACCACTCGTCCTGCTTGGATCTTTGGGCAGAGGATCCGATCCTTTCTCCCAAAATGGGCTCCTCCTGGAAATGGGATTACACGACGCAGTGATTTTTCTTGTATTAAGTATTAAGCAAATCAAGCAAGACTGAGCCTTTCAAAACCATGTTGGTGCTCACAGCAGCAAACTGAGAGGCTGGGAGGGTCCCACCTCTCTGTCTGGAAGCCTTACACATTTGGTCTTACATATTTAAGGCTTCTGGACCTTTTGAAGATGATGTTTCTAGAGCCAGCACCTCGAAATAACAATTAGGCAATAACAACCCCAAATATCAGCTGAAGGCAAAACAAAGTCAAGCTAAACCCCCTGTCACAGTCTGTGTTCAGAGCATTTTATTATTTAAAAAAAAGTTACAAAACAAAGCTTGTGGATTTCTTGTTAACTCTCATTTTCTGCAGAAAGTCATAAACAAGGTTATAAGAGAGTCAACTGCTCCTGTGCAAAGGTCAGCATCAAAAATAAATGTGTTATTTTATGTACAGATAAGTTACTGTCAAATATTAACATTAAACCATCTCTGTTTATAAATGGACTGCAACAAAAACGCAGCATTGTTTCACCTTCTGCATAAATCAGATGCCTTTTCAGTGACATAAAAAAGTTACCAAGCCCATTTCTTCTCTTTGCCTCTGAGAGAGTCAAACTCCTTTGAAATGATCCGGGGTAAGACTAAAAGCATCTCAGCAGCAGCATCCTGTGCCTTGGCCTCAAAATGCAACAGCAACAGGCTCAGGACAAGAAGTGTCTTGGAAGCCAAGCTGGAATCAGAGCCTTTTACATGCTCTGTCATCCTCGAGACAACACTGGATACGAATCGTGGAATCATGGAATGGTTTGGGTTGGAAGGGACCTTAAAGCTCATCTTGTTCCATTCGCCTGCCCTGGGGAGGGACACTTGCCACTAGACCACACAATCCTTGGCCTCTGCTGGAATTCTTTCCATGAACAGCCAGGCTGGCTTCTCTCTGGAGCACGTCTGTGAAATGTAGATGGGCCTGTCTGAAGCCACGGGCCGGTTTCCTCCCAAGGGCTCAGAAACGGAGAGCTGTGAAAGGCTTGAGTGAGGACTTGAGGGCTGTGCCAGGAGCAGAAGTGCAGCTCTGCCCTCCCCAGACACCGGTTGGGATGCAGTGCCACTGGATCCAGGACACGTGGGTGGGTTAGGAGGGAACCTGCAGTAGCTGGAGGAGGATTCCCACGCTCAGGGGGGGTGTGTGGGTGCTCACAGATCATGGATCCATCTCTTGGGTTCCCCTCCCAAACTGCTGTCCTTGGTGCACCTGAACCCCTCCAGCACCACCTCGGGGCAACTCCCAGGCATTTCCACCTTGCTGGACAGAGGGTGAAGGTGCAGGTCCCCACTGCTGTCCCTGGTGACAGCCACTCCGGAGGGGGCAGTTGGAGCAGAATCCTCCCCTTCTCCAGCTTCTTCCTGCACGGCTCTGTAGTTCTCAAGGGCCAAGCTCACGCTGGGGACAGTGGGACTGTGGGCCACTCTCAGTGTCTTCTTTGACCTGAGCCTTTGGTAGCAGAAGAGGAGAGACAAGACCAGCGTGTCGATGAGCAGCTCGAACATTTCAACCACAGACAACACCGAGGAGCCAAACCAGAGACTCCACTGGCTTCCCATGCTGGACAGCAGCAGATTCTCCTGTGGAAAGAATCAGAGGGTTGTGTTTATCAAACCCAGCAGAGCTCTGGGAACAGGAAATCATTGCCCACTGCCAGCAGGTCACTTTGCAGCCTCCAGCTGGGGTGGCGGCAATTATGTGGTTGTGTAAAATGGGAAAACTCCAAGCCTCTACTTTAAGAACAATAATCCCTTCCTGGCAGCTGTAAATAACCTTCTCTGCAGCCCCCCCAGCACACCAGAGCTAATGGCAGGGGACAGGTGTTTGGAGATGATGTGGTGGAACCTACTGAGAGCAAAGGAGACTCGTTCACAGACTGGTAGTTGAGCTGCTGGTAGAAGATGGTCACCTTGGCAATGTCCTTCCTGGATGGGAGAGAGGGGGCAGTTAGGAGTGGTGGCACATCACCTGGCACGCACCTGCTGCTCTGATTTGACACGCTGATTCCCAGGCAAGAGAGGTTTCCCCCTTCCCACAACTCTTTTTCCTGCGGGTGTTTAACACGAGCCTGGAACAAGGTCACAGGAGTCAACGTGTCACAGCGTTGTGAGGAAAGACTGGAAGTTTATGGGATGCCCCTGCTCGTTTTGCTCTTGTCCTCCCTTTCCAGCCTAAGCTCTGCAAGGATGAAGAGTTAAATGCAGAGTTTAAACAGGGACTAACCTGTTGCTGGTGGAGTTATATCCGTTCTGGTGCCTCAGAGCCTGGCGGACCCAGTCCTGCAGCAGAGATGGGTGTCAGTGGCAATCCTGCCCAGTGAGCTTTTCTATGGTTAATGTATTTCCAGGGTAGACTTTAAGCAATGAAATGGCTATTGTGAGTAGTGAGAAAGGATGCCATTGACTGATTTACAACATACAGTGACAGGTCTCAAGTAGGAGCAATATTTGCTAGCAATTACGAGATTAGATTGCTAATAAATTAGTAGAAATGCAGGCTGATGTTTCAGGTGTGCAAAACATTCTGCTTCTTAATTCTGCCTTTAATGGCAACCCTGCCAGATCATTTCCTCTTTTAAAATGCAATTGGTTGCGTTTACATCTCCATTATCACCCACATGAAATAAGGACCTGGTCATTTACCATCAGAAGGGGAGAAATAGGCAGCTGGTGACTCACAGAGTCCCCAGTGCAGCCCTGCAGCCCCCCCCAAACAGTCCTGGGTGAGCTGTGACACCACAGCTCCCACTGGGAGCAGTCATGAACTCCAGGTCGGAGGTGGGAACCGAGGCAGGGAGATTCCTTAAGGTCACCGGGAAGTTTGGGTTAGACCAGGGATTGACTGAACCCCTCCAGCACCTTGGAGCAACCTGGGCTGGTGGAAGGTGTGTGTGTCCCTGCCCACGGCAGGGGGTGGAACCAAGGGATCCTTAAGGTCCCTTCCAACCCAAACCCTTCTCGGATTATATTGTTCTATTTCACTCCAGGGTCATTCTCTTCAGCCCCGTTTGCTTTGTTTGCCATCGCTGCCGCCCAAGCCCCTGTTTCCCCCCCGAACCTGGCTGTCCCAAGAGCCACAGGAGGTGCAGCATCCCCTCCAAACTCACGGTACCTGGGACTTGGCCGACGGCCACTTGGCTGTGCCAGCAGACACTTTGTACAGGGACTCCCTGAGGAGACACAAGAGGAGGTTGTGATCAGGATGAGTCCTGGCACCGAGGGGTTGAACACTGCTCCCTCCTGCCCAAAGCACAAGGTCCTGGGGCGGCTCTTGAGAATCCGAGCGAAAGCTTTCCAAGTCAGATTAGAAAATAAAACCAGAGGCTGCCTGAAAACTGCTCAGGAGGAAAACTAGAAGGGTTTCAAAACCCTGAGAGCTTTTCTTTGGTACATTCAAAACGAAAATATTTGGTGTTTGGCTTTAAAATCACGTCTTTCCATTTTGAAATTGACCCGCAATAAAAAAAGGTGAAAATAAAGTAATAGAGGTTGAAAACTGACACAAAACAGTTTGGTTTGGGCTTAACAAAAATATTTTCTTATGATTAAAACCATTTCCCCTCCCTGCTGTCACGGGCACACAAAGTTCTTATTGAATTGGTCTCATGCTGTCATCTTCTCCCTTTCTCAGCACTGGGGTTCAAGCACCGAACTCAAATCCCCCTGGTTCAGAAAGCGCCAGCTGATCCACAGATTTTTCCCCCCTGCTGCCCACGGTCACCGCAGTGATCTCCCCTCCGAGGGGGCATTTGCTGAGCTCTGCTTTGGGGACCCACCTGCAGGGCTTGGGGCACTGGTCGAAGCAGTTCAGGTGGTGGTTTCTGAGCCTGCTGTAGAGCTGGTAAAAGCAGTGACCTGGGGAAAGGAACGGAAGGAAACACACTCAGGCGGTTCCTGTCCCTTTGGAATTGCTCCAGGGGAGCGAGGTCATCCCCTGTGCTTCGCCTGTGAGGATCTGCTGAGGACGGGCCAAGCAGGACACCAGGAGGGTTTATTCAAAGCTTTATCTTAGAATCACAGAATCACAGAATCACAGAAGGTTTGGGTGGGAAGAGACCCTAAAGATCAATCAGTTCCCACCGTGCCACGGGCAGGGACACCTCCCACTAGCCCAGGTTGCTGCAACCTGGCCTCGGACACTTCCAGGGATCCAGGGGCAGCCACAGCTTCTCTGGGCACCCTGTGCCAGGGCTGCCCACCCTCCCAGGGAACAATTTCATCCACATATTTCTTACACCAGCACAGTCCCCAGTGTAGATGAGAGGAAAGAGTCTGACCCTCTAATAATGTCCTTAGTAAGGAGTTTTTATGCCCCAGCCTGATATCCATGCAAAGCACGCACAGGCTGAATCCTGCTGGATTCAGGGATTAAGGGAGCCTTTGGACAACGCTCTCGGGCACATGGTGGCATTGTTGGGGTGTCCTGTGCAGGGCCTGGAGCTGGACTGGGGGTCCCTTCTGTGATGCTACGGGTCCATGTGAGCAAATTGTCCAAGCAGGGTGCAGGCACCAGGTAGGACAGAGCTCAGGAGTCACGTAACCAGGGAGCACTGGAGGAGGGGGTTCCCTTCTCCACCCTTCTCCAAGGGGAACAAGGCAGCAGCCCTTGGCTCTTACCCCACGCGGGCTGCTTGTTGTAGTCACAGTACTGAGCCCCGGGAGGCAGAGGGTAGTAGTAGTAGCCACAGCCACATTTTTGAACCATGATGTGCTGGAAGCAGGAATGCAAACAAGCCTGGGAAACAAAGAAAGCAAAAAGAGATTGGATAAGCCAAGAAATTCTCAGGTGCCCGAGCCCCCAGCCTGTAGGATGCAACCCTTAGGAGACAAGGCACAGGTTTTGTTGCTGCAAAAAGACACCAGGCACGATGGTGCAAAAGGTTTTACTTCTCATTCCTTGGCTTCACCTCTGCAAACAGCATTGGAATCAGCGAGACAGAACTTTCCCAGCTCCCTTTTAGTCATTATGCCCAGAAATATTTCAGTTCAACAGCCCCAAAGATTAGAGGCAGGAGCAACTACTGCCACAAATAAACAGCTGATGGCCCAAAATGTCCTGCCAGAGCAGCTCAGTCTGGCCTGATCTGCCCTGTGTCAGAAGGAGGGAACGGCCCCAGTGCCTGGCACTGATTAGCCCCCACTCATTCCGAGTTATGCCACCCTGTTCGGGAGCTTCTTTTTGAGGGGCA
The DNA here is from genome assembly GCA_013396755.1 of Sclerurus mexicanus. Taxonomy (NCBI): domain Eukaryota; kingdom Metazoa; phylum Chordata; class Aves; order Passeriformes; family Furnariidae; genus Sclerurus; species Sclerurus mexicanus. Next base: position 163,955 of record VWZF01005396.1, on the reverse strand, counting down.
GGAACGTCTCTGTTACGTCCAGCAGGGAACGTGCTGATTCAGGAAAGCTCTCTGGAGAGGAAGGCGTGAGCTGTTTGCTGCTTGGGGCCTCAGCCAGCACTCTCACAGTACCTGCAGGGTGTAGGAGTTGTTGTACAGCAGTTTCACATTCACATCATCCCCATTAGTCGTGCATTTCCCATAATTGCCACCCAGGCGATTCACCTCATCCTGTGGGCACGGAGAAGAGTGATTAGGAGTGTTAATTGGGCACAGCCACCACCATCTAAACTTCACTGCGTGGAGCAGGAGAGGGCAGGAAGTGCAGTGATACAGGTGAGCAGCAGAGCTGTAATAAAGCTTATTTATAATAAAGCAGAGCTTGATTATAATAAACACAGAAAGTGACAGGGCAGAGGTAGGAGAGTTCAGATGGTCAGTCATAGAATCACAGAATATCCTGAGTGGGAGGGACCCACAAGGATCATGGATTCCAACCCCTGGCCCTGCACAGACACCCCAACCATCCCACCCTGTCCCTGAGAGTGTTGTCCAAACACTGCTGGAGCTCTGGCAGCCTTGGGGCTGTGCCCACTGCCCTGGGGAGCCTGGTCAGTGCCCACCACCCTCTGGGGGAGGATTTTTTCCTGAGCCCCAGCCTGACCCTGCCCTGGTTTAGTCACTGTGGCTCAGCTGAAAGGCAGCAACTCATCCTGCCAAATTAGCTACATCACTTCTGAAAGCTCTCATCCCAACACACACAGGCAGCTCCTTGTGTAGAGCTGGAATGAGATCTAAGAGGTGTAAAAGTCTCCGTGTAAAACAGAGCAGGCCCCAATTTGAGGACCAAAAGGCCACATTTGGAATAATCCCATTTTCCCACGGGAGCCTGAGCCCAGCAAAGAGAGAAAAGGGGTTTGTGTGAATATACACCAAGTCAAGAATAAACACGAGTCCTCCGAGCCCATCGCGTGGGTCAGTCGGTGCCAGCTCCTCACAACCCTGCAAAAAGAAGGAGCAACAAAGCCCTGGAACCAGTGGCCGACCTGCTGAATGCCAATGGTGGTGGCAATGCCTGGTCTGATGTCAAAGCCTTCGTGCTCAAGGAACGGGGTCTGGTTGTGGTTGTGGATCATCACCTTCACACCTGCGACCGTGGACAAGAGCGGGATGTGATCCTTCTGCTCTGCTCTCAGGATGAGGGAAAGTCCTGCAAACCAGAGGCAGGGAACCGCTTGTTTGGGGCCAAAACAAGAACACCCTCACATCTTGTCTTAGCTCGCAGAAGAGCCAGTCTTTGTCCTTGGAGACCTGGAGAGTGGTCAGGCGGCAACTGCACCAGCCTGTTCCAAATCTGTAGCAATACCATATTATACTGCAATAATAACACCATAAAATACTGCAATAATGCCATAACATACTGCAAAAATACCATAATACACTGCAATAATATTCTTCTTGAAAACAAAAGTTAAGATATGGCTGATAAGACTTATCAAGCAAGCAAAGAATTTGTCACCAGACTAGAAGAGCGGGCTAAATACCTCAGTAAGTCACGTACAGAAGATATGTTTAATCCATAGCCAAAGGATATTAACTTTAGCTCTTCTCCCCCAGATAACATACCATAAGGAATTCCTGGCTTCGTGGCTGTCCAAAAAGGGTCTGTCCCCTTGCTGTTAAAAGTGTAGCAGCTGCCAAAGACCGGGTGGTGAAAGTGAACATAGTCACTGAAATGAAGAGAGATGTCGATGGGGTTTAATCATCAGTGTGGCAACACCTTTGCCAGTCTGTAGGCTGTGTTTTGTTTGTGTGTGTGTGCATGTCCAGGAGGGAATACGGGAAGGGAAATCCCAGCTCTGCCATACCTGGGTCTGCAGGGCTCCCCATCGTACTGGCAGGAGTAGACCATGTCTTCTATCTGCTCCTCGTGGTCAGAAATGTTGATTATAACTGGGAGCTGGGACATGATATTCATGTAGTGAAACCTGTACCACTCCAGAATTGCATCCATCCCCGAGGAATAGGTCTTGTAGAAGCAATTCCCACCTGTGGCATTGCACTGGGAGAAAGGAAAGGAGGGAAATACTGAGCACAGCCAGGACCTGACAGACTAAAGGCGACAGAGGTCGCGGGGGAAAGGCAATACTGGACACAGGGACAAAGGGAACCTCTGGGTTTTTCAGAAAGTGAAGTCTCTGATGGTTTTAGTCCTCGCAGAATGGCTGAGGTTGGAAGGAACCTCTGGAAGCATCTTGTCATGCGTGAGCAGCTTCTCTGCTCGGAGCTGCATCAGCTGAGCTCAGGGGAATGAGGGCAGGGGGAAGAGGCAGCAGAAGGGAGCAGGCAGTGAACTCCAGAACCTTGGGAGAAGGAATGACAGGGCTGGTGGGAATTCTCCACAAGCCATGAATCATGAACAGAGCCCTGGGACACCTCCTCTCTTCTTACTCAGGCCTCAGACAGCTGAACACCCACAGGTCCTGGTGAAAGTCTGCCTGCCGAAGGACTCCGGGACAGGGCAGGATGATAATAATCAGGCAAAAATTGCTGGTCTTTCCACCCACATCAAGCTCAGCTTCCATTCCTGGATCTACACTAACCCACGTTTTGATGGGAAGAACCTGAAGGATTTGCATTTTCTCCCCAAGTCACAGACACGCATTTATTGTATCCACCCTCTTGATTTGTTCGTGCTCTGTTTTGTTTGAGCTGCAACATCCCCGGCACACTTGGACACCGAGGGCGTCCTGCATGTTGTGGCTCTGTTATTTCTAGGGTCGCCTGCTAAATCTCTACCCTTGTAAGACTCTAACGGTGGATATTTTTAGAAAGGGGTGCAGTGATTCCCACAGCCTGCTGCTGCCATTCCCTGAGGAATTCGTCACTGCCACAAGGACTTTCCAAGGTGGGCTGTGTCACAACGAGCCTCCCAATAAACTGATGGGCAGGGATGGATAAACTGGGGCAGGGATGGATAAAGTGAGGCAGGGATGGATAAACTGATGGGCAGGGATGGATAAAGTGAGAGAGGGATGGATAAACTGGGGCAGGGATGGGTAAACTGAGGCAGAGATGGATAAAGTGAGGCAGGGATGGATAAAGTGAGGCAGAGATGGATAAACTGAGGCAGAGATGCAGGGACCCTCCAGAAACGCCCTCCAATCTGTCATTACACAGCTCTGATGCTATTTTTTTTTCTTAAGGTACCTTGTGAGACCTTTAATGGCCCTGAAAAGCCTTCCCTGGGGCTTCCACCCACACCCTCTGCCCCTGGGTGCCTTGAAGCCCAGCCGGGGTGTTTTAACCCCTTTTAGGGCTGTGGTGCAGGGCTTTGCTGGGCTCCTGCCCCACCACGGACCCTGCTGATGCCCAATTTCACACCCTAAATTTAAACCTGCCTCATCACCACGACCTTCCCTGCTGAGCTGGACTCTTGGCTGGTCCTTGACACTCTCTGCGAGTTTTTCCTGCTTGTTCACTCAATTTTTTGGGGGTGGGCCCCCATCCTGCCCTACTGGGAGACTCCCCCTGTCCCTGTTTGTGTCTTTAGGCAGGTCAAACCCCGAGGAGGACACACTCACCAGCCTGAAGCCCACGCTGGAATGTTTCTTCCCCGACCTGAGGTCAGTCATTCTGAGGAGGGAGAAGTTTTGGCTCAGCTTGAAGCTCGACCTGCTGAGGTTCCCAATGCTGGGCAAGTCCTTGACGTGGATGTTCCTGTCATTCATGTGGAATAACCTGGCTGAGGTGTTGATGCCATACAAAAAGGTGATGGACTCCTCTGCCATGCGATCCAGCTGCACCAGATGTTCACTGACCAGCTCAAACCTGCCGGGAACAGAGTTTTTAGCTCTTTGCGAACGTTGCAGTTTCTATTAGACAACAGCACTGCATTTTATGTGCTCTCAGTACCCACGGCTGATCTGGTCCCTGCAGAGCTTGATGTCTGCGTGGGAACATCCAGCAATTATGGTGCCTGTGCTTGGCACGACAAGAAATTAATTTATTAGGAGCTCCGGTAGCTGAATTTCCAGTTGTTGGATCCTCCACTGCAAACCTCAGAACCTGCAGCTGTGCAGAGCTGCACAAACTGGCCTCCCTGTCAGGCAATTAGCTAATTATTCCAAGGAAATTACATAATTCCTTTACTATGTACTGTGAAACTTCTTGATAACTTGGCCACTGCCGTGTGAGCCTTGCCTGACAGGCAGAGCCACACAGGTTGTGTTCTTGCCTTATTTCCTGTGTTATTTCCACGTTACACAGGTTCTGTGGAGTGGGAAACCAGGAGAATCAGCTTTAACATGCTCCATTCCAGACACGAGGAGTTTAGTTGGGAAGGAATCCACGGAGCAGCCACAGTTTTTCAGGGAAAGGCTGTTTTTATCAGAGCACCAAATCAGCACCGAGGCAGAGTTCCCTCTATCCTGACTCGGTGCATGGAATTAACTGCTACACATCCTTGCACAACTCCCAGCAAGATCTTATCTGCAAACCAGTTTGGAAATAACAATCGTCCCTTCCCAGCTGTGCGAGGAGAGACCTCCCTCTCCCTCCAGCCTCCCGTGGGATGCAGTTTGGAGGTGCCTGACCCTTTCTGGCTGCATGGGGTGGGGGAAGCACAGGATACCTGTAGGGGTCCAGGTTGCAGATGGTAATGGCTGGGAACATCTTGGGCTCCGAGTGCATGGACATGGTGAGGACAACGGGGTAGGCCCAGTACTGGCTGAACATGAGGGCAAACTGCCAGTAGAGCATCCCAAAGCTGCTGAGCAGCAGGAGGGTCCAGAAGGCAGTTTTCATCCTGTTGCTGTCGGAGCACACGAGGCGGATGGTACCGTGGATGGTCGTGTTCTTACAGAAGAACTCAAACATGTCCTTGAAGGAGTCATAGAACTCAATCAAACCTTCCTTCTTCTCTTCTTCTCTCGCCACTTCCTGCTCCATCCTCTACGTGTCTTTCTGTTCAGGAAAGAAGACCCACAAATTCTTGTTAGAACAAACACGACCCAACTATGGATCCTTCCAAACAGCTCCCAGTGAGTCTGCTGTTGAAAAATCTGGCAAGAAGGGTGAGCAGAGACTCTCCTGCCCTTCCAGAGTGTGGACACCAGGAAGCAGCAAAGAGGTCAAACGCTTTGTGTGCTGCTGACGAGGAAACCTGAGGTGTTTGACCACACTTACAAATGACTTCCACACTTACAAATGACTTCTCTGCCCGTGTGGACATGCGAAGCCAAAGTGACTAATGCACACCCTGCTCAGGAGGCTGCAGCCAAAGGGAGGGCAGTTTGCTTCTTTCTAAGAACACCACGGGCCAACATTCAATCCTGAAGTGTCACCTCACTGCGCCTTCCCAGAGCTCTGCGGTTCCTGAGCAGGACTCCAGGGCCAGTGCAATATTCTGAGACAAGGCTGGCTCAGAACCAGCAATGTGGCTTCATCCCTCTGGCAAGGAACTGGGATAAATCCAAATTGTAAGTGAAGGAAAGGGACAAGTTGGAATCTGGTTTTCATTTTTGCTGCAGGGTCGCTCATCCTGCAGAATGAAGAGGATTCCTTTCTGTCACCCCCAAAGTCTCTGCCAGGATGAAATAGAGGAGGTGTTTCAGAGTTCAGAGGAGCAGAACCAGGTCCTTATGAAGGCAGGGAAGGAAAACACCCCCTCGACTGAAACCACAGAGGGGCTGAACCAAACCAGGATGTGGACAAAGCATGGTAGGTACTACTGAAAATAAAATGCTCTGGGGTTGTTTGTGAGGACCACCAAAATATTAATTGCTGCTGTTAACAGTTCTTGTACCACCGATCTCTTTCATAAATAGTTTCTTCCAGGAATCTGAGTTGTCTTCTGCTTTACAGGAGCGAAAAGGAAGCACAGAAACTAAAAATCACTCCAGGAGAGCAGCAGAACGAGAAATCAAAATCCATATTTCCTTTGTCCCAGGAAGTAAAACATCTCCTATGCTTGTCTAGGGAATTCCAGCCTTTTTATGCTGCCCATTATTTCTGTTTTAGCCGGCACAGACCGAGGGCACCTCCACGGGTTCTGGGGCCAGTTTGGGACACTGGACTAATGCTGACAGACTTCCACTTACTGAACGTGACACCAGGTCCTGTAAGGTGTGAGTTTCCAACATTACAGCACTCTGTGAATCACCTCCTATTATGTTATTAACAGAAGTTTACTGAGGACAACACTTTGGTCCAACCTCAGCTCCAAACAAAAACCTTACAAACACAGGAAGGGACTTGGAAGACAGGGAGGGCACAAATAACTAAAGAATTGTTGCAATGAAGTGAAAGCTCAGGCCCCTCACTCATTTCACTAGTCAGCCTGGCTCTAATGAGAAAAAGAGAATAAAAGGCCACAGTTACCAGAAGTGAATGCTAAAAGAATTTATCAAACACATTTTTTTGATGTACAATTTTGAATCTAAAAGAAGCCCCAGCTGCTAAACAGTCAAAGCCTGGCTTTCAGAGACAACCCACAGCTTTCAGATGTCCTGACTGGGCTTACAAAGCCACGGCTACTTCAGCCCAGTTCCATCTGCATTCTTAAAACAACTAGAATTAAAAAACCATACAGTGATGCAAAACAAGCCAGAGGGAATCTCTCAGAGCACACGTGTGTCCGGGCAGCAGCACAGTTCCCTCCAGCACCCATTTATCCAACACAGCAACCGGGATTTAACAAAGCCTGTGATGGCAACAGCCTGTCCTGTCTGTGGGAAGTGCCTGGAAAAAGCTGCAGGATATAAGAAACTCATGGAAAATAAAAACATGCTCCTGGATCATCCCAGCAACTCGATGGTCAGCGCACACTGAACACGGAGCCACGCCAGGCACTCAAATATTTAACACGTGTACAGGTATCTACAGCCACACATCAATCACACAGCCCCAGAAATACACACTAAACCAAGCGAACCACAACCAGCCCACTGTACCTTGGCAGAAAGTCTATTTTGAGTGTTTAGAGAAGCCACTAAACTCAGCCCTTGGCTTTGTCCTGAGCAGAAGAAGATGAGTCCTGGTCCAAAGCTCTGCGATTTCTAACTGAAGAGACATTGGGAGCTGTCCAGCCTATATGGATCAAATTGATGACATCAAAAGGGGCAGGACTTAAGAAACAGATCATGGAAATTATTCAAAGCGTGATCCAGGGAATAATAGGAAGTGAATGAACTGGACAAACAAGTTAACATTAAGGTTACGCTCGAGTTAAAGTTGGTTTGAGTGGTGGTGGTGTGTTCATCTTTTGGGGCTTTTTTTTCCCCCTTTCCCAATGACTAGCACGGCTTTATAGCCATAATTTCTATAAATATCTATGGTAATAACCACAAGGTTCTTTCCACTCTGGACTTTCCCAGGAAGGAAGCAGCTTTCTGCCTTCTTTCCATGGTTTCCGGAGCCTTGCACGATCCCTGCTAATTGGAGCCATTAAGGTTTCCACAGGTGTGCTTGAGGAATTACATTCCTCCGTGCAATCGAAGGGATCACCCACTCAGCCCAAGGCACACGTGGCCCTGCGTTCCTTCCCGCTCCTCCGAGAACGCTGCCCGTCCTCATCCCCCGTGGGCTCTGCCATCCCCGCTCGCCACCCAGCCCCTTCAGAGGGAGGCACAGACGAACCCACCCGCGAGAACTGAAATCGGAACGGCCCGGGTTTGCAACAGGGCTTAGTTAAGACCTTGCGAGAGCCTGCAGAAGGGGATTCAGGTGCCCAGCCTTGGGTTGTTTGCACGATGAGTTCTGCCACCTGCCCGCACGGAAAGCAGCTCTGCAAGCACTTTGCAAGGAGCTGGGGATAAGAAAACATCAATCCCCCGGACACAGGTCATGTTTAGAGCCCCAAAGCAGCCCAGCAGAGCTCCTGCCTGCCCTCCAAAATTGGCCAGAACTGGATTTTCTCTCACGCTGGAAGTTGTGAAATCCAGCCGAGATTTCTTGCGAAACGCGACTGAAATTTCTTGTGAAATTGGATTCAAAAGGAAGGGAGAAAGCACAAAGATGAAGGGGAACACACTCTTCTGATTTGGGCTGATTTCAACCCCGTTTGCACTTTCGCCACTCGATTTGTGCTGGATTCTGGTTTTGAGAGCCAAAACATGTAGAATGGTCATCTCGCATTTCTAAATTATTATTTTAAAGGACGCCAATTCTATTAACCAGCTGTTATCTTCTACCCCTCTTTATCTTTGGTATTCAAAGGAAATGTCTCAAAGCATATTTGGAACAGGTTTTAGATTTTAAAACAAGCCAGTATTTTGGAGTGTAAAAATGAAGCTTTTGACTGAAAAAGAAACCCAGTTGGCTCTTGAACGAGCAGCTACAGCAGAGCCACTTGCCACTGATTGATGAAGTAACGAGCTAAATTCCCATTAAAGACCTCAGAACATTGACAACCCAATTCTGTCACGTCCATGCCTTCGTCCCCCACCCTTCCTCCTCTCTTCGTCTTCTGTTGTGCAATAGAAAATGGCAACAATAAACCCTTGACAATGAAATCATTGCACAAGCGACGTGCACGGGACAACTTCTGTTGCTTCATTATGGCTGCGGGCCTCGGTGCAGAGAGTCTCTGGCAGCACATCAGAACAAGCCCTCCTGAGCCAGCCAGGGCTTTGTCCTGCAGGGAACGGAGAAGAACTGGAGAAGCAGAGGGCACCGGCCCTCCAGCAACACACCAGTTGTGTTTGCGCTCGCTCGCTTGTCCTCCTGGAGCCTGAACTGGGAGCAGGAGGGGAGAAAACTCCTCCTCCGCTTCAAAACTTGGTGTTTCTTCCCAAACGCGGGAGGAGATTACGGAGATAACAGCCCCGAGAAAGTCCTTTGGGGCCGCAGAAAGGCTGGGCTCTAATTATCCCGCGTAAGGCAGAAAATGTTTGTTAGTGCTTGTAGGACTGCAGGGGAGGGAAGGAGTAAAGCGCTCTGGATGTCCCGTGTGGCAGCAGAAACGCCCCTGGCTGAGCTCACCCTCCGGATGGGTTACACACGCCGGGGCTGCTTCCCGCACCGCGGGCTCGGAGCTGCTGGTATTCATTTAACTGCCGGGATCAATGGAGTACTGATACGCCAGTTAATTGACTGTTGTTAATGGAATATCGATACTCTGCTTGATATCAATGGAATCACCCCATTTCATCGACAAAGGTAAAGAAAATGAGGAATTCTTGTCATTTTGCCTGTAAGCCTGCACACGGCTTTCGGATGGCACAAGAACTGGCCAAAATCCACTCCTGGCCCCTGACTCTACACTAGCTCTTATTATTATATATATTCCATAGGCTCAGATGGACGATAATATGATTTTCACCTATTAGACAGACTGTTAAAGCACAAATAGATATTAGAGTGTACAAAGAGGCTCAGAGCAGCAGAAGAGGCTCGGAGTGTCCTGCAGGCAGAGAGGACACTTCAGCTACTTCACAAGGGCAAAAGTCACTCACTGAGCTGAAGCTCCTTGAGGAACAGACTCAGGCAACTGGGCAGATCTTCTGCCAGATAATCAGGTTATTTATGCTTAAATATTTCCTTACAGCTGCTGCGTGTGAAAATCATTTTGCACTCTGTAGAGGCTAGAGAGAAAGAGTCAGAGCTTAAACTGGAGAAGCTCAGTGATGACCTCCAGTGTCCCTCTTGCTGTGCCTGGCATTATGTCCAGTATCATTGGAAATGTCCAAAATGAGGTGCCCCAGCGTGTGGACTTCTTGTGAGAACCCTGAGTTGCAGGGAGCTGGGTCTGACTGGACACACGTGTTTGTCCTAAGGATGTAAATCCCACCAGAGCACTTTTAGTTTCTTGCTCCTGAAGACTTTCCCGGCTGGAGCAAACTGAAGTGAGCCATGAAATGCCCCCTTCCAGCAGCTTTCCCTGGGCCACAGCACCCTGCAGATTCCCCCGTAATTGCTGCCCACTGACCACTCACAGTGTCTTTGGTATTAACTTTCTCCCTGGCTGCATTTGTCCCATCTTCTCCTGCTCTCTCACACTTGAGGGTTCCATTACTCTCTATTGCTCCTCAGCCCGCCCGTGTCTTCCACAGATTCCCTTTTATCTCTAGATGGTTCCTCCGTCTGGGAGGTGAGAAAAGCAGCCCTTGGCATCCAGTTCCTCCAGCGGCGGAAGGGCTGTGAGCAGATCCTGCACCCTCCTGCCTTCAGTGGGCTTTGCAGCTCGGTTTAATCTCCGTTTTTGGCAACTCTTGCCCTTATTCCCGCAAGAACGGCCTTATATCCTCCTGGAATGCTCCAGGTTACTCCGTCAAAACCTTCCTCCCACATTTTCTCTCGCCAGCCCAGCTCTCCTCTCTGAAATCAGTGCTGCTTGCCTCTGGTTTTGCGGAACGTCCCTCCCAGCGCTTTCCTCACGGCCACTGGACAAGCCAGTCTGCTCCTCCTCCCACTCCGAGGCAGACAAACTTCTCTGGGCAGCTACAGAGAAAGGAGCTTCCCAGTGCCCCCTCTGTGCCTTTGCTGGTGCCTGTGCTCTGCGTGGACTCGAACTCTGCCTCCTCTATCTTCCCCCCAGTTCTTACCATCCGAACCCACTTTGTCATCTTTTCAAACCAGAATTCAGGTCTATTCAAGAGGCAGAACAAAGGCAGTCCCTGCCCTGGAGAGCTTCCAAACGTTGATTTCACGTCTCCTCGCGCTCCTGCCCTAAATGCTGCTGAGCTGACTCTGGTTTGCAGGTGTTTTACTCGTCTCCCTGGATCTCTGTGGAGCTCTGCCCACCAAAATCTCTTCTAGGAATCACAACATTCATCGCTTGGCTTTGTGTGATGCTTTGAGCCGTGGCTGAGGGATCTCTGTGTGGAAACCCCAGTGAGCTGTGCCTGCAGAAACAGGACAGAACTGGTGTTTCTCCACGTCCCTCTGCCAAAGCAGCTTCAAATGCTGCCAAACCTGCTCCAGGCAGTAGGTGAACACCTCTTAAGCTGTGCTGAGCTCCCCGTGCCATGGTTTCATGCCCAGCAGTGCCTGAGTTAGGAAGACTAAAGCTCTCCGGCACATCCTTGGGAAGCCCAGAAGTCCCAGCAACGAGCACATGCATGTTCTGCTACTCACCAGCCACTGAAATATTCCTTAATTACAGCCCTGCTCTGCAGAGGCCCCACGTCAGCCCTGCCCTCGGTCCAGCCTCCAGCCGGGGGTTAAAGCCCAGGCTCAGCACCAAAGCCCTGCTGGCTCCCGGGATGACCAAGCATTCATTTCCACTCACTCACCTCTCTGAGTAAGACGTCTGGAGCTGCTCCTGTCATCCCTCTGCGATCACACCTGCTTCTTTCTTTCTCTTCCTCTTCCCTGCTCTCGTTTCTTTAGTCACGGGGCTTCACTGATGCTGTCCCACCACCTCAGACCCGTCAGCCCTCTGCCAGTCTCACAGATTCACAGGCTGGTGAGACCCTGCTTGCCGGGGGAGGTTTTTTTATCCTCCTCCAGCTCAGATGCAGGATCTGGAGGAATGCTGAGGCAATTAGGACCGGAACATCAGCAAAGCCTTCTTGCTCTGTGGACATGCAAGATGCAACCATCCTGGAGCCACAGATACCATCACTCCGTCAGAAACGAAGCCAAAGCCTCCCCGAGCAGTTGTTCAAGCTCCTGGAAAAGGAGGCAGACGGTTCTTGCGGCTCCTGTCTTCTGGCACCGGGCAAGCACGTCTCTTCCTGCTTCCCAGTGCTTGGAAGCAATTCCCTGGGGTTAATCAATCCAGTAACGTCAGGTTTTCCTACTGGGAACTAGACCAGGTGTCAACAAGAGGAAGAGGCACTACAGTGTGGCAGCGAGGAAGGAGGGAATGAAGAAACCGGGAGCAAACTGCGCAAGGGCAAAACAGTCATTAGCGAATCAGTAATTGAAACTGCCTATTACATAAGTGGCTGTGTCAGCTGCCAGGCCTCTCTAAATGGATGCTTTTTGGGTTAAATTCAGCTGCAAGCCCGTATTTTCCATCAGCAGCCCCTGAAGGATTTCTTCAGCTTCTCGCAGAACGGCTCTATCTGTGCCTGGAGTCAAGGATTGCAAACAAACAGCTCTATACCTTGGAAAAAACACCTGAGAAATTTTAAAAAACACAGTGCTAATTCCCTGAATGCAAGTAAACCCTCAGGGAAGTGTTGTGGCCCAAAAGAAGACCGAGTTTTTAAAAAGAGCTCATTTTGCAGCCCTCAAATGATGCCACAGGTGATCCAAAATGCCAGGCCAATGTAAGGAAGGCAGAGGTGATTTATTCTGGATTCGTTCAAACTTGCAGAAATTATTTGGGAGACCCACAGTTGCCCCTGTGCTCTGGGTCTGGGTCTGCTCTGATGTTTGGGGTGTGCTTATTCACACAGAACTCACCACACTCAGCCTGGAAACTCTGAGATTTGCTAGTAATCACTTGGGTTTCATTTCTTTCATGCCCCCAAAAACCTTCACTAGTCAGTCGAGGCACAGAAACGCTGCCAGGGGAGCTCCACAGCCATTCCTCAAACTGAGAGAGGGGAAATTTAGGGTGGATAAATGGAGGAATTTCTTCCCCGGGAGGGTGGGGAGGCCCTGGAATGGATTTCCCAGAGAAGCTGTGGCTGCTCCATCCCTGGGAGTGTCCAAGGCCAGGTTGGACAGGGCTTGGAGCAACCTGGGCTGGTGGAAGGTGTCCCTGCCCATGGCAGGGGGTGGAACAGGACGGGCTTTGAGGTCCCTTCCAACCCAAACCATTCCACGATTCTGTTTTCTCACTGAGTTTACCCCAAATAAAAGCAGAAGCCCACGAATTCTTCACAACTGTTTGTTCAATCCTGCATCTTGTTTGTCGGAGGGTCCCTGTTTTGCCAAGCACGTTTTGACCATTCTCCAGCACGTTTAAAGAAAAAAAAAAAGAAAAGAAGACCCAAAAACTCCCGACCGAAAAGACAAACAAATGCAGAAGAAGATATTCAATTTTCCCCAGCCAGTGGCAAGAAATCCAAAACTCCACTTGCAAACATGGACCAAAAATCAATAAAAATAGAATTAGAGGAAGCTTTAAACCCTTGAACTCTTCCCTCGCCGTGCCACCCTGACAGATGCGAGTGCCTGTTGCCTCACCGGTGAGCCAGCCCCGATGCCGGTGCCCAGCACCGTGCCCGGGGTTAATTGGTGTTTGTCCAAAGCCCCGCTGATGTCACTGCCCCGTGAGCACCGGCTGAGTCGCGCTGTGACACTGCCCCTTAATTGCAGCAGCGCGGGCGCCAGTCATCCTCCAGCACTTAAAAAAAGGGGTTTGTGAGATATTCCTAGAGCTATCTGACACTCTGGGGTGATCACGGAGCACTCCTGCGTTAGGTAAACTCGGGATGGAATTCCTCGTGCAGAGCTGCAGGTGAATTCCAACACGTGCTGCTGGATCAGATCCCAAAGGTTTGGGCTTCCAGCTTATCCAAGAGCTCCTCGCAATGCCTATTGCTTAACGTAATAGACTTTCTTCTCACTTCATCAGCACCACAGGATCAGATCTGGAGATTATTTTCACTTCCAGGCCTATTTGTCAGAGATTTATAGATAAGGAATACTTGTAATTTGTGTTTTCCTTGCAAGCCATTAAATTTGCCTCCAGAAGTGAATGCACGTCATGAATGTATATTCTTTCCCTGATATTTTGTCTGAAGTTCTCTCTCCTCTTGGAGAGAATTCATTCACTCCTCACACGAGGGCTGACAGGCCTACAATGCAAATCATGCATTTTGTATTAATTTTGAGATGTGTCCTAGCATAAAACACCCTGGTTTTCCTCATTAGCCCTGGCATTTTTGTCAGGAGTCTTCCAGCAGGTTTTGGCAGCAAACATCATCTTCCTATGCTCTTCCACCAAAAACACGGGCTTTGATTTGACAGATCGGCAGCTGTTGGGATTCTCTGATCTGTCACAGAGTTCAGAACATGCCCTGGGCATCCCTCAGGAGAAAACTCCCTGGGACACACTGCCAGAAAAGAAAACCCAGGCTGTCTTGCTCCTATTTCTGATGTATAGTTATTATTAAATTGCCCAGAGACTGTGCTGCCAAATGCTAAGCATTATTTGTACCAACAGGTCCAAAAATAGTTCCAAAAAGCTTCTCTGCTCTTCTTCAAAGCTGTGTCTTCCTGCGAGGCTGCAGCATCTCCAAAACTTTGTCCCGGAGAGTGAACTGTTTATCTGCACCTGACTGATCAGAGCCTGGCTGGGAAAGACTGGATGTGCTCCTGACTCTGCTCCAAGGACTCTGGTGGCATTCAGTGCACACTCTGTGTTGCTCAGGAAGCTTTATAAAGGAAATATTTTATCACTGGAATATTTTATCTCCTGTCAGCACTGGAAATGATTCCTTTAGGTCTAGAGGGGCAGATTTGTCAAAGAAATTTAGCAAACAGCCCATTCAACGAGGCTCATTTAGTGAGGGGAACCAAAGCACTGCTCAGCTCAACTAGGACCTCCCAGAGGACTCAATTCTTCTTCCATTGTAATACTAATTCTATTTTAAATAGTAAGTAGGAAAAAAATATTTTTGCCACAAAAACCTGCTATGGAATTGCAGCCGATCTCCACAAAGAAGGTTTATCTGGAGAGATCTGGGCAGAGATTACCTGGCTGTAAAGGAAGTTTGGCAATAAAGAAACCACAGCCATTAGAATGGCGTTTGAAGGGCCCCAGCCAAGGTAATGGCTTAATGAGGTCCTAATGCCGGGCACTGGGGATGTGAGGAGCAGGGTAATCACACCAAAGTCAATCCCTTGGGACAGCAGTGAAAGGCTCCAGGGGAAAGTGAGGGCCAGCGAGGACAAAGGCAGGTCACCCCAGTTGTCTCTGCATCCTCAGGTGATGTCACTGCAAGGCCACTGAGGGCTGTGACCGATTATCCTTTGGGAAAGGCAGGATGGAGGCAGCCGGGAACTGGATCCTCCTGATGGAGCTCCTTACCTGGTGCAGGTGGAACAAATAAGGAAGAGGCTTGACCTTTCCTCTTTCTGACTCAGGACCATGCCAGAATGATTTCCTCTGTCATGCTATCTCCTTGTCAGTCATCCAAAAGCAGGTCACGCCCCACCCCAGGTAGGCAGGAGAGGAAATCAAAGGGGAAAATGCTCAGCTTTCAGCAAGTTTGTCAGGGATTCAGCAGCGCTCGGGTTCAATTGCCTGGCATTTCTTTGGGTCACCTCTGGCTGCCTGCCTGCTGCCTCTCCCACTCAGGGAAAAGGAAGTAAATCACGGCGAGCGTGAGCTCTGGAAATATTAACCTGTCCCATAAATGAACAACATTGATTGTTGTCATTCCAGCGGCGATGATGGAAAACAAAAGGTCGTGATTCATGTTTGACACTTGCTGATGTGGAACCTTTAGTCCAGAGAGCTCCAGCTCGGTGACACTCACCAAATGATTAAGAGTGCACGCTCCCAGGAAAGGCAGGTAAATCGTATTATCCCTTCTTTAAACAAGGAGAAAAACAGAGCTTCCAAACAATGGAACGATACCCTCGTGAACAGTGATGATTCAGTGAGACTCAGGAACCATCTCTGGAGCTCAGGATGATCACCCACGTCAAAACCGGGAACAACTTAGCAGTTCCCATTAAGAAAAATAATGAGGATCAGTTTCCCACGGAATCAAAAGGTTTGGAAAATTGTAGGAATTACTACAGTTCTACTAGATAATGATATCCTCTATTTCTGTACTACCACGAAACAAATGTGCACTATAGGGACAAAAGAATCACTGCAAAAGTTACTTTTGGGCAAAGATTAAAAAAGAGCCAACTTAGCAGCGCTCTATGGGAAAATAATCACACAAAATCCGTCAAGGAAATGGCACTACTTTTAGATGGGAAAGGAGCAAGATGTTGAATGCAAATGCCATTGCTCATAGTTAGACCTGGAAGTGATGCATCTCAAACGCACTTGAAATTGGAGGGGAGTTCAGGGAGGCAGGAGATGATTACCTGGACTAAATTGGCCAAGACATTTGCATTAATGTTCTGTACGCTTACAGAAAGCTCTCTGCAGGATTACTGCTCCAGGATATCTCTTGGGTTGAATGCAAGCCCAGAGAGGGGAAAACGTGTGATCAGTCGGTGCAAACGTGACCTCGGGACAGCGGTTTAGTTTCCCAGGCTCTGCTCTTACCTGCACACAGGTGGTTAGAGCTGCAGCTGTCAGAGATGGACAGTCACTACGGAATCGTGGAATGGGCTGGGTTGGAAGGGACCTCAAAGATCACCCCATTCCACCCACCTTCCACTAGCCAAAGTTGCTCCAAGCCCTTTCCAACCTGGCCTTGGACCCTTCCAGGGATGGAGCAGGCACAGCTTCTCTGGGCAACCTGTGCCAGGGCCTGCCCACCCTCACAGGGAAGGATTTCTTCCACAGAAGACTGAACAGCAAATACTCTTCTGCCTTTAATAAGGTTCAGAATTCCAAATTTCCTCTGTTGGAAGCTCCTCCCAAACAAGAAAAGACCTTGAACTTGTAAAACTTTTGCATCCCCCAAAATGAAGAAATACTCGTCAAAAAAAAGCCTAAATACACTTCAGCAATATTTATTAACGTTTAATCAGAGCACAAAGCAAAACCCCGAGGCCTTTCAGGTAACAGTGTCTGGCAGAGGTTTTTATGGAGCAGAAATGAAAAAGGGCTCCTCCAGCACCACCGAGCCGCTCGCAGCTGTGGAAACGCTGAGGGCAGCCAGGCTCCGAAATGCTGCTCCCTTGCTCAATGACAGAAGATGTCTCTGCGGCTTCCTCAGCTGCATCACCTCTTACTCACGGGATGAATTCTTCGAGGTCACTGCTCTTCCTTAACAACAACCTATAGATTCATTCTTTCCTTCCCCGTGGCTCTGCAAAGCTCCGGTCCTGTGTCTGCCTTAACCTTCCAGCCCACTCTGCTCGAGGTCACCACGTCCCTTTTGCTCTGAGGCCCTTGAGGATTTTTCCCCAATTTCTTCTCTCCTTCTGTGTTCCATCTGAGCCCCTTTCCCTCTGTCCAACCCCACCTTCCCCTTCAGTGTGCTTGGCAACCTCCACCCCTCCTTGGGGTAGCACTCCCAAACCTCCTTCTTTACTGATCCCCTGTGGCTTGCTCTGAGTCTTGGAAGAATTTTAGGCAGGATTTGTCTGCCCCCTTCCATTCCCTGGGGCCCCTGTCCCAGGAGTTGGACTCAGTGAGCCTCGTGGCTCCTTTCTGACTCGGGATATTCTGGGATCCTATGAAACTGCCTCCCCAAGGATACATCCAATGTCTTTCTGGGACACCAGAACTCTCCATCTCAGCAGCACCCCCAGCTCTGAGCAGCCTTGAGCTGTTTTTCCAAGCATTCCCTGTCCTTCTGGACACGTTTACCAGGCAGGATTCCCTCTGGGCACCTGAGAACATTAATTAACCCTCACTCCACTCCTCGGGGTGCATTTTCTTTCTCAAATTCTTTCTTCATCCACCAAGGTCAGCCTCAAAATACTCCTCTGACAGCCTGTGTGGAGTGGGGCGTGAAGTTCTGCTTTCATTTGATGGAGAAACTGCAGCCATGGACTTCTCAAAGGCACCCACAAAGAGAATTCTGATTCTGTTCTGTGTATAGAAACTACCTATGAAACAAATCCCGGTTCCTGAAAACCTGCAATGTTTTTATTACAGTTACAATTCAAGGGAAATTTTCTGCAGTGCAAAAGTCAGGCACTTCTGGATTTTTAAAGAATAATACAAAGGTGTGTGTTCAAAAGCATACAAAGATGTTTTCCTGTCCTGTAACCACCCACGTGATGCTGCTGACAGGCTCATCTCCAATTAATAAGCAGGTCCAACTTTTATGAGATACAAAACTGTCTCCCTTGCCTCTGTCCTGGAGTTAATCACCTCCCAAGTCAATTTAACAGTCTGTACTTATTTACTTGGTGCACTTAATGATTTAAGAGCATAAATATGGGACTTCTAGTGACTTCCCAAGGCCAGGTTTTGAATACGCCTTCCAGACGCAACCCCAGTACCCCAAAGACACTTTACAGAGAGGAAGTTCTAGAGCGTGATTCATTTGCGTGCTGGAAAACAACTGGGAAGAAAGAGACTCCTGAGAGAGCAAAGTGTCATTCCATGCTGTCATTAGCGTGGAGAAGAACATCCCAGAGGGATGAGCGGAATGTTAATGATGACACACTCGTGCATGAAATACTGGGGAACATTAGGGAGAATGCCAGAGGGGTAAATGGGAGCTCTGCAATCCCTTCAGCATCCAGGGATTGCTTCAGTGTCCAGGCTCACGTTTCTCATATTTCCAGACTTAGTAGGAATTCCAGTGTAAACACACACACATAAAATACGCAAAATGGTGTAGCTGAGGAAAAAAAAGGTCCTGAGGTCAAAGGAATAAAACTAGTATGTGTTATACTGCATGAGCTGCCTGGGGGATTTATCGGGTGAAATACAGGTAGGCTCATAGAGCATTCCAATAATACCTTGTTTTTCTACAGCACTTCAAACCTAGAGGTATAATAATAATTTAAAATAAACACTTCCTTCTGTTCTGCAAAACCTGCAAGCGTTCGTAAACTGGGAGCTCAGGTCAGATACAAGGATGAATCGGTGTAAGAGACTAAAACTAAGCAGATCAGCTGTTGCTTCTGGTTGTAAGTAAATCATTTCTCCTTGAAGCATTTCCCGGCTTCGAAGTCAAAACAGTTCAAAGCAAAGGGTTTGGTTTGATAAACTTCACTGAGCCGAGAAGATCTGCTGCGGCCACAGGCGGGACTTGTGAACGCTTGGTGTATGAACTCCCCCATTGTGCTGGGGCCGAAGCCTGAGGTAATCACGGAGAACGGGAGACTCGCCGTGAAACTCCCACGAAATCCCAGTTTTTCCAGCCCTCGGCAAACCGCAAACCCTCGAGTCACGGAACCACAGCCTGCCTTGGGTTGGAAGGGACCTTAAAGACCGTCCCGTTCCGCCCCTACCGCCCCGCACTGGGGATCAAAGGAAGAACCCCAAAGTGCCCTCTGTTGGGTGCCAGGGCGGGTTTGAACACCGTGGGCACCCCAGGGATTACCCACGTGGAAAACGCTTGGTTCTTTTGGAGCAATTTGGGAAAACTCCGCCCTTTTTGCAGGGAAATAAAAACCCCATCCAGTGCCACAGGCAGCGACACCTTCCATTATCCCAGGTGTCTCCAAGCCCCGTCCAAGCTGGAATTGGGCCCTGCCAGGGCTGGAGCAGCCACAGCTTCCCTGGGAAATCCCTTCCAGGGCTTTCCCACCCTCCCAGGGAGGAATTTCCTCCCAATATCCCACCAAACCCCGTTCTCTCTCTTTGAGGCCTCTCCCCCTTGTCCTGCCGCTCCGGGCCCTTGTAAATAATCCCTCCCCATCTTTCTCTTCACGCACACAGGGGATTCGAGGAGAATATTCCCATTTATAACACAACTCCTCATGTACGGCCAAGTCCTCAGGAGAAAAAGGATCAGCCGAGGCCTCGATCCCCCCCAAACTCAACATCGCCCCGAAATCCTGTGGGCGTCCCTCCCCACCGAGGGCATTCCACAAAGTTACGATGGAATAACCATGCTTGACCATCCAGGACCTCTTTTATCGCCTGGTCTTTTCTTATTTATCCTTTATTTATTCCCTGTCGCACCAGAGCTCCGGGGTGGGGGGGGGCCGTTCGGACAAAGCCCTGAGGGGCAAGCGGGCAGGGG
>VWZF01005396.1:73209-134165 GCA_013396755.1 Sclerurus mexicanus | reverse complement strand
CTGCAGGGTGGGGAAGGTCCTGCAGGGATGGGGAAGGTCCTGCAGGGTGGGGAAGGTTCTGCTGGGGATGGGGAAGGTCTTGCAGGGTGGGGAAGGTCCTGAAGGGATGGGGAAAATCCTGCAGGGATGGGGAAGGTCCTGAAGGGTGGGGAAGGTCCTGCAGGGTGGGGAAGGTTCCGCAGGCAGCCCCAGGAGCTGCAGCAGCCCAGCCCAGCCCAGCCCAGCCCCGCTCCAGCCCTGGCTGTCGCCGCTGCCGCGGTGTGTGCAGCTGTCAGGCTGTTTAGCTGGGATATGACAGATTGTCCTATTAATGTGTCATCAAGTGCACTTTTACAAATTCATGGCTTGTCTACAACTAACCTGAAAAAAAGAGGCTTAAGTATGAGAAGGCGCCAAAGAAAGTTAAATATTATTAACAAATAAAGTCTGCCACGTAGTTTTGATGGAATGTGAGCTGGTTGGGGGAGGGCTGACGTGCTGTTAACTCTTGGGCTGCTGGATAATCTCTCTTCTTAATTCATTCCCTTCCCTAAACTCCATTTCTCCCCGAAGATGCTGTAAAATATTAAAAATCCGTGCCCTGCTTCTTGATTTTGCAGCTCAGATTGTTTGTGCCTCAGTTTCCCCGAGCCACAGGTGAAGAGGTTTGCTCCTGATCCACCCTGGCTGCAAAATCCAAGGAAGTGCTGACAATCATCACTTGGATTACAGAGGTTATGGTAAAGGAACTGTCAAAATAAAGCAAATCTCTTGCTTGCTGGCTAATATAAAGGACTCCAAAGGATGTGATGTTCAACTTTTTCTCATTCTTGGGGTTACTCGTGGCACAACCTCAGGGAAACCTTTGCATCTTGCTCCGTGTTTGTAGACAGAGCAGGATATTTGTTCGGCGCGGTGGCAAAGCTTTGCAGCGTCCAAGCACATCAGGATCCCCCTCTGAAATGCTGGAAGGGGATGGGGAACAACTGGATTTTGGGGATTTTTACCCCAACAGCCCAGCCTGGAAAGGAATGAGCCGCCCCTGAGCCACCCTCTGCCGAGAGCTGGGGGAGAGCAGGGAAGGTTTGACCTGGAAATCAGGCAGGATTCTGCTGGATCCTCCTGGCTGATGCCGAGCGCTTCTTCCCAGCCACGCATTTTCAGCTCTACCACACACTCCTGTGCAGCTTTGCAAAGTTCCCAGAAAAATGGTGATTTCTCTGAGATAATGAAGGGGAGGGACAGGACAGGGCTGAGGGGAGGGAGCAGGGAATGGGCACTGATTTAAATCTGCCTGGCACACGGGCCAGCTCCACTTATCAGGGAGTCTAATAGGAATGTGAAGAGAATAGGCTTGACAGCTCATTAGAATGTGAGCCCTCCTCTTTTTTTTTTTCCTTTCTTTTTTTTTCCCCTTTTTTTTTTCTTCTCCTTTTCTTGAAGTTGATGGAAACTCATTCAGGAAAGAAGGACTTCTTTGCTGAGGTGAAGCAAGAGCTGAGCAGGGTTTTGCCGGAGTGCAGCTGGGGGAAGGAGCAGCGAGAGAACCTGGAATCCTGCCTGCCTTGGGGGAGATGAGGATGCAAAAGCCACGAGGTTCTGCACCCTGACAGCTGCAGCACCAGGACCTGCTGCTCATCCTCAGAGCGAAGTGAGGAGAAACTCAGCTGAAGAGGGAGAGAAGCTACACTTGGGAAAACTTCTCCTGTTCCCCATGGACCTGGGGACACGCTCAGATCCTTTGCTGCTCCCTGTTTTCACTGCAGTGATATGAGCAATCTGTTTTCTCCCGGCAAGGCTGAGCCCTTGGCTGAGCTGTGATGCTTCCAGCCCCTTCTGAGCAGCAGTGGCTGTAGCAACCTTGGATTACAGTTCCCCAGCATCCTGCGAGGAAAGGATGAGGACTTGGCACTGACGAGGGGGAATGGATGGGACGCGTTCGAGCCTGCTTTGATCTGAACGCGATGCTTCGAATGACCGAAAGTGAAATCTCCTGGTGAAGAGCAACAAGCAGAGCCCCCCTAATGAGTCTGTGCTGTCAGGTCTGGCCTGAGCAAGTGCTGTCCAGAGCAGTTTGACTTCTCCAGGTTTCCTAGTTGAGTGCGTTTGAAACGAGTCTGAAGACTTCCTTGAGGGGGGCAGAGGGGAGAGCAACACTTCGAGGTGGGTGGCAGGACTTCTCCGGGCCTCTCGTATTTATGTAAGCTCGCAGGGGCTGAATGGACTTACCTCTTTCTCCCAGTGAATCCAGGTTTTAAACAAGTTTCTCTGTACCATTTCCACGTGTCCCGCTTGAACAGACGTCTCCCAGCAACCAGCACATCCCTCCTTGCTGCCCATTTGACACTGCATAGCCCAGAGGATCTTCTTTAGTACTCCTGACCTTGCTATTTTGGATTTTTGCAGAGAGAGAGAAATCTGTGTCTCTTCCTTCATTGGTGCTGAAGGTTTTTGTGCTTGGACAGTGCCCTGCCCGGCCTGGCCCCTCCCTCCCCTCCCAAAATGAAGGGGTGCACCTGGGTGTTCGTGGCAACTTTACTTTGTCAGCAGTTTTGCCTCTTCAGGGTTTCAGCAGCAAAGAGAGAGAGGAAGGTGAAGAAAGAGCCCAACCAGTACACAGAGCCCTTCAACACGACCCTCTCCAACAGTGAGGAGCTGCACGGGCATCCCAAGGTGGGTGTTTGGGTGTTGCCAGTGCTTGGCAGAGCTTATTTGTGCCAGCAGGGTGATGCTGGTTCCTTTCCCTGGCGATTTAAGGCGACCTTGTTAAAGGCTATTTGATTTTAAAGGGAAATGTTCCCTCTTCTGCCTTTGCATGATTGATTTTCTGGCTTACTGGAGCAAACACTGGAATACTACAATTTATGGTTGTTTTGGAACACACACGGCTGGAGTTTCAGTCCCATCGTAGCTGATTAAGAGTAAAGACATTTTAGGGTTCTAATGTACGAACAGTGTCAGAAACAAAATTAAAGCAAGTGGGCTATCACAGTAATGATGCTGGAACGTTAATGTATGCCTTAGCCCTGAAATGTTATTTTAAACCTCCCTTAAGCAAACACAAGAGTATAAACAGCTGAGAATGCCAGAGCTCTCTCTGCACTGCACCTTCCACAAGAGAATGTGGCTGAAAATCCGAGCTGGGCACGTTGGGTGGAGCTGGGCTGTGTTTGAGGTGGTGCTGGTGGCTCCAGGAAAGGAGCAGGATACGTGTTTGGGAGAATCACCCAAACCAACTTCCAGTGCCAGAGCACTCCAGAATCCTTCAGGACGAATATTTGCATAGGATGCTTGGGAATAGCAGAGGGGCTCAGAGAATTGAGAGCAGGTTTTAGGATTAGGAGCAGGACGAAATGGCAGGGAGACTGCGAGGCTGAGGAGGAAGGGAGCGTCCCCTGTCACACAGCCTCCCCCCCCCCCACTCACACAAAAATGTCCCTTGTCAGGACAGAGTGACCTCTAGAACACGACTTTGATCAGCAGCATTAGGGCTGGCAGTCACTATAGCGATGGAGGAGCAAACCTGCCAGGAACTGGGGCATGGCCGAGGGGCCGAGCCGGAACAATTGGGCTGACATCCTAAATATCCCGCTCAGGGCTGTTGTGAGAGTAATTGGTTAAGGTTGGGCAGGTCTGGGAAATAAACCCTCCTTCCCCAGGCTGCCTGTGCCCTGGGGATGGTGCAGGGGCTGGGAACAGCCTCCCCCAGCCGGGCCAGGGCTCTCTTGGGACAGACAGGTTGTGCAGGCACCGAATTCTTGAGGTGCCTCTAATCAATTCTTGAGGTGCTTCTAACCAATTCTTGAGGTGCTTCTAATCACTCGCTCCCGCTGGCCCCAGAACTGCCTCCCCCTGCTCTTGCAGAGGGGCCAGACAGAGCTGGTGCGGCTAAACTGGAGTTTATCCCGGAATTAATTTGCCTCGCTGTGTTGGACCACGAGCAGGATGTATCCCGACTGCAGGAACAAGCAGGAACTGGCCCTGGGTAATTCTGATGCAGTCACACACACAGCACTGGGGCTGGAAAAACACAGAGGCTCGTGGGCATTCGTTAAGGCAGACGTTGTTTGGAAGCTGCAGGTCCTGTGTTGAAACCCTTTGCTTTAGAATATCCATGGCAAAGGTTTGGCTGCAGGACGAGCTGGCGAGTTCAGCTCAGGCAGGTTGTGCTTGGGAAGGATGGGACAACCCAAATCTTCGATGGGAATCGCTCCCGAATTTTGCAGGGGGAACTTTTCTCCTTGGGATCGATTTGAGTTGAAGCCCAGGCTAGTTAAGTGTTGCTTTTAAATAGAGCACTTGCGTGGTTTCTACTTCTGTAGCACCTGCCCAGGCTAAGGGAGGGTTTTACACAAGCCACAAATGCAGCGCTTAAGAATTGCCACCGTTCCTGGGGCAAAAGTTGCAATTTTGAGCAAACCATCGCAATTTGTGCCCACTGAGGGAAGAAATAAACCCACGGTTAAGCTGTCCTTCCCCAGTGGAAGGTTGTTCTCCGGGGAAGACTTATCTTTTGGAGCCTCCGAGGTGCCTCTGTGGGCAGTTCTGTTTCGTGGGAGGATGCCCTGCCCGTCCCAGTGAATCCTCTGCAGCTCATAACAGGGAAGATGGAATTTTTGGGGCCTTGTGCAGTAGAAATGAAAGCTGTGTTTACCTTGGAAGGCTCCGTGGCCAACTGGTAGGTTTTATCAGAGCAGAAGGAGCAGGGAAAGAATTATGAGCTGGGAGTAGGGATTTTTATTGGAGCTGTTGAAAAGGTAGATGTGTTTTCCTTCTAATTAAGCAAACCAGTTTGGGACAAAACTCTCTTGGGAATTCTTTTAAAGTAGGAGTGGAGAAAGCTCCCCTTTAACATTCGCAGTCCATGAGTCATGTGGTGAAACCTCTGCTAAAACAGGGAAGCAGAAGTCTCAAATCTGATAAACCTGGTATTTCCATGGAAATAGTGAGTCTCTTGGGGTTGTAATTCTTCTTTAAAAAAATAGGTTTTCTCCAGGCTTATCTTTGAGTTGCTGACAGTCTGATGCGCTTGCCAGGCACGTGAGGGTTTTCTTCTCTGACACAGATGGACTAAGAGAGAGAGAGCAGAACGTGAGTGATGGATACAGAGGGTTTAATCTGCTGGATCTTCTCCCTCTCACTGGCTTTGGTGGAGCACCTGCAGCTGCCACTTGCCAGGCTTGCCTTCACCTGCCTGCACATGGTGCTTTGGCTCATCTTAGAGCAGGGGGTGTTGAATCCCCGAATCCCAGAACGGTTTGGGTTGGAAGGAACCTCTGGAGATCACCCAATGCCACCCCTGTGCCAGGTCACCGGGTGCAGGTGGCACAGCAACATATCCAGGTGGGTTTGGAATGGCTCCAGAGAGGGAGACTCCGCACCCTCCCTGGTTCCAGGGCTCTGCCACTCTCCATGGAAAGAAATTCTTCCTCATGTTGAGGTGGAACTTGTTGTGTTCTGATTTATGGCCATTTCTCCTCATCCTGTTGCTGAGCAGAGTCTGGCACCATCCCCCTGGCACCCCTTGGAGATATCTGCGTGGATATGAAGTGGACAACCTGCGGATGTCCCTCCCAGCTGGAATCCTGCCTCTGCCAGATACCGAGGCCTAGGTCTACCTGCTTGATTCCTTAAATCTTCCTGAATTACGTCTTTGAGGTCTCTTGCTTCCAGTTGGTTCAGTGACATGGGAGAAACCAGCCCGGGACTTCTCTGTAGGAGCTGTTGGTGTCTTTTACGGTTCGGGTGTGACACCACTGTCAGCCTTGCTCTGGAATGTCATGGATGAGAGGGACGGAACCAAACCACACAGAAGCACAGCAATTCCCCGCGGCCCGTGCGAAATAATGGTAAAACCACTGCGAGAAACCCGCTGTTTTCTCACCCAGGATGACCCGGGCCAGGAGATTCGTTAAACTCATTACGGGGTGTGACCGCTGCAGACGGTTTGTGGTCAAGGGAGAAGCTTTCGGAGACAACCGCTTAGAGCAGCGAAGTGGAATTTTTAATCACAAAACAGAAGTGGGAATTCGGGTAGGAATTCCCTTTTGGAGTTGGCTGAGACACCAAACCTAACACTTCTGCTCTAGGGAAAATTCCTGAGCGACCTGTGAAAACCACGAGCGGTCGGGACCTCGGGTTTACATCTCATTAATAACCAGGACTCTGCAGGCCTGTAAGTTATTAGCAGCTGACACAAGGGGTTTTCGTGCTAAAATAAGAGTGGTCTGTCACTTTGCAGCCTGGCCCAAGCCAAACACACTACTGAAATAAAGAATTCCCTCCTAATTTCGTAATGAAGCTGACAATGCTCTTGCTGCTGGAAATCAGGTGCAGCAACACAGAACTGTGTATGAAGAATATCAAAATGCTTAGCCGAGTCCATTTTGTGCCTGGCAACTGCTTAACTATTAAACAAAGAGTTCTTAAATACAATTCCTTCCCAGGTGGAGAAATCCATGGATAGCTGAGCAGAACTGCAGGGCAGGAACTCCAGGCCTGGACTGCGGTGCAGTGGTTGGGGTCTGCCCTTGGACAGACATCTCTGACTAATGGCAGGTGGAAAGGAAGATTTCTCTCGCAAAATGAGAACCTTGTCCTGCTTTCCTTCCACCCTGACCCGTCTGAGAACACCCTTTGGGCTGCACAGATGTGCTCACAGGTGGTGCTGGCTTTTTTCTTCTATCCACCCAGCCTCTGGAATGAGTTTTGCCCATTTCCCACTGGTTTTTAGCAGAGACCCGGGCTAGGTCCCAGTATCCTGGAACGTCAGGGAAGTTCGGATGCAGCTCGGAACCGTCTCCGGATCCAAACTCTGCTGGTAGTTTCTTCCCTGCTGGCTGAATCCTGGGTGTCCCTGGGCGGCGTGTGCTGTCCTGGCAGCTGGAGCCAGAGGGACCCGCAGGTTCTGGTTGTGCCCAGCCCTGAATTACAGCTCAGCCTGTCCTTTATTGTGAGGGACACTGGGGAGAGACTGGACCGATTCCTCCCCAGTGTCACCAACTGCTCCCGGAGCGAAAGGTGCCATTGTGTTCAGATTCCAAAGTCTCGGGGAAAAGGCCTGATTGAAAGTTCTTTACAAACTGCTGGCAGGGCTTCTGTTGGTTTTGGGGGTGCTGTTTTAAGCAGCAAGGCTTGATTTCCCCGTGGCTACCGAGACGATTCCTCCCGAGTCCTGCAGGACATCCCTGCTCTGGAAACGCCACCCCGGGAGGGACAAATGCCCCTTGCTGGGACTCCGAGGCTGTTCTCGGTCCCCCCTGATACCTGAGTTGGCTGCGAGGTCCCTCTGGCTGCTGGAGGCTCCCGCTGCCAAGAAAAACAGAGGCTTGCATGCTTATTGCTGGGATTGCTCATGCATGCCATAGTAATTAAATAATAACACCACGAGGATGGGGCATTCATTTGAGCTGTCAATCACCCTGCTGCTGGAGGAGCTGGGGAGTGCCAGCACTGTCTTGTGCAGGGATTTGGGATTTCACCGAGCCCCTGCAGAGGGAGGGGATTTTTTTATTGTTGTTTTACTGGGGTTTGGGGGTTTTTTTTAGACTTCAGGAGGGGTTTAATTTATTTTTGCTGGGACGATGTGCCATCTGGATTTCTCTTTTTTTTCCCCTCCCTGACAAGATGTGTGCTCTGGCCTGTTCCTTCACAGCTGGAGCTCCAGGAGGGCTGAGGACATCTGTTTGCCTTCACAGCCTGCCCATGGCTCCTGGTTTCTGCTTCCGAGTGCCCTCTTTGCTCCCTTCTGCAGTGAAAGGAACCCCGTGCCTGCCCTGCAGCCCGGTGGAAACCAGGGATATTTGGATATTCTCTTCCCCATCCCTGTTCCTGAGGCTCTGTCTCGTGTTCAGCGTGTGCTGGAGGTTCCTGCCACAGGAACGAGCCCTTTTTGAAGGATGGACTGGGTTTATTTCCATTTTCTCTGCAGCCCCGCTGTCCTTCTGCTGGCTCCTGGCACACTGGGAGGGAATCCCCTGCCTGAGCTGAGGGCTTCTGTCAATAAATTGTTTTCTTCTGCTTTGTGAACTGCTCTGCAGCTTTGGCACACTGGCAGTCCCCAAAAAGGCACCTTTGGGCAGAGCACGGGAGGGGTTTCCCTGCATTTATGAGCTTTGTAAACTGAAAACTCCTAAAAGTCCTCTGCAGGTGTGACCTCGTGTGTGCTGATGCTGCACCCTCTGCTCCCACGTGAAGTGGGGTAGGAAAGAAGCAGCTGCTCCCATGAAACCTCCAAGAAACTGGTAAATACATTGCATTTTGGTGCAGAAATAAGCTGCACCCAGCCTGTGCTGGTCTAAACTTTGCGGGTCTTTGCGTCTGGGTTTGATGCTCCCTTGGTTCAGGAGATAGGGAGGTTTGTACCGAAGGACCCTCCCAGCCCGCCTTTGACTCCTTCCTTTGCTTCCCCAAAGTCTGAGGTCAAGCAACCTGTGGGAAGGTGGAATTGTTTTAGTGAGGTGACTGATCTCACCATACCTGGCGTCTCTGTGTTGCTCCCTTTGCATCCCTTTCCAGCGGAATTTTGGAAAGCTCTTCGAGGCCTGGGTGAAGGAATTAAAAAGGCAAAGAACAAACGAGCTAAACCAACCCACCAGAAGCCCTTGACTGAACACACAGTTTATGGCTGGCCATAAATGTGGTTGCACCAGTACAAAGTGTCTTCGAGGCTGATCTCGGTACAGGAATAACCGACCTGATAGTCCTGCTGTTGTTCTCAATGTGCACTAAATACGAGCATCGTGGGGAGTGTGGATAACCCTAACTCTGATTAATTCCCCCAGAATGAATACGGTGAAATGCCGTGGTTTTCTGGAACTGGGACAGTTGGCTCCACAGAACCTGAGGTGTTTAACAACCACCCTTGCTCATCTCACTACGCACCTGATTTCTGGGAAGCTGCTCATGTTCTGCTGGTTTGTAAATCACCCAAAGCTGTTTGAAACAAATAGTTGTGATCCCATGAGCTCAGGGATCCACGGACAAGTGCCCTACTACAGCCCTGTGCCGGGATGGATGGATTTCCAGGCTCTGCATCCACTCAGAAGCACCAGCATTCCTTCGAACCTCGAGCTGGAACTCCAGCAGCCTTCTAAGATTTAATTTTGAAACCGTTTCTGCTTCGTGGATTTTTCACAGCAGATCACAGAGACCCTGGTCTTCCCCCCTCCCAACGGGCTTGCCCTCTTATTCCCAGCTAAAACCCGCAATCCTGTTGCTCTTAGTGAAAGGTGTTGCTGTCATTGGGACCTCACCTGCTTTCCAAAGGGGGCTTTTTCTCTCCTGTTTGATGCAAGGGAATCTCTTCTAATAAGCGATAGTAGAAGGGTTATCAAAACTCGGTGTGGTTCTCTGAGGAGGGGCATTTAGGGAGCCAAATGGCAGCGGTGAAGAGCCAACCCAGAGGCACTGGAAGCCCCTGGCAAGGTCCCTGTCACTGCTCAGGCCACTGAGTAGGACAGGCTTGGAGGAGCTCAATGCCCTTCATGGCATCTCTTCTGCCCGAAGCCTGTTCAGAAGGGACCCAGACCCAGGCACTGGTGCCAAAATCCATGCCCCTGGATGGTTTGTCTGTGGTGACAATCCCCCTGCAGCACACAGGAACGGGCGAGGCAGTGAAATTGGCCAGTAAATCTCTTTTCTGTGGCCAGCCATGGACTTTATGTTTCCCTGTGAGTCGTGTTTTCTTCTCTGTGCATGTTTGTCCCTCTGCAGGCTGCGATTTGAGCACCTCAAGGTTTCCTGTGCGTGTTAATCTGTGCTCCTGGTTTGAGCCAACTGATAAATGTCAGATGCCAGTGGGGAACAATCTCTGGCATCTGGGCAGCTCTGCTGTGGCATGTCTGAGCACTGGCGGAGGGCTGAGAGTCCCAGCAGCTTGAGAAGGGTCTCTGAGGGACACTCGGAGCTCGTGGCTCTCACTGGTTTCTCAAGCACACCCTCAGTGCTTGGGTGAGGCTGCGGTTTAGGAGGTGACAAGAGCCTGTTGTGGACACTTCGCATTCTCTGACTCCGCGTGGTGGCCAGACAGGTGGTTTCAGTCTCTGTTCTTTGTTTCTGGTTAGATCCTGGAGGCCCCAGACCCCCGGATCACCGACCCTCGGCGCACCTGGATCTCCTTCGTGCACCGCCCGGATGACGGGAACACCTCCAAGAGGAGATGCAAAGGGAAAGACAAGAAATTAGTAGGTTCTTGCTGCCCTGCCCTGTGGCTGCTCTCCCTGCTGCTGCTCCTCAGGGGGGTTTGGGTGCTCCAGCTTTACCTTCCCACCCCAGAGCCTGCGGAGCTCCCATTCGTTTGTGTTTAATTAAGTGTTTTGGGGAACTTTGAGCCAGTAAGTGCTGCGTGCTTTGGAGGGTAAGGTGTGGGAATTCCACTGCAACAGTGGGTTCTGTTCGAACCAGCTGTTCTTGGACTGAGCTTATTTTGCTTATTTTTCTGCTCAGCAGAAATAAAATCGTCCTCTGCGAATTTTTTGTTTCCTCTAGATCAAGCTTCTCAAAGATATATCAATCAGGTTTATTTCCAATTGGTGAGGCACTGATCATCTGCTGAGTGACCCTTGAGCACGCGGGCACTTTTAATGCACTGCTTTTAGTGAGTTCCTTTTATTTCTCAGGTTGCTGATAGGCAGGAGTCCTTCCCTGCAGGTTCCTGAGGAAACAGGAACCAGAGACCTCCCAACAGCCTTGATCACACCGCTGCGTGTTTGCTCTGCTGGTTTAAAGCTCTGAGGGGTGTGGAGCTGCCCTTTACAGGTGCTGCCAGTGTTTCTCTTCCTTTCTGAGAGCTCTGCCAGCCCAGCAAACATCCCTGCGTGTGGTCACTAGGGCTGAGCAATGCATTAATAATGTCCAGGGTGGCAAGATGGATATTCCTGTTCGGATAAGAGGCTCACAGGCCAGGATGATACTTCTGAGGAGCTCCAGAGGCAGCAAACTCATCCTGCTGTGCTTCACACTGTGCTTGCAGAACCAGTTGGTGTTCACCTGAGCAGAGTTTATCCTCCCACCTGAAGACACGAGGAAATTCCAAGTGCTGGAATTCACAGCTGGATGGAAAGCCAGCTGAGGGTCTGGGGCTGAACTGATGTTGGAGGGGGCACCTCACGTGGAACTGCCTCCTGGTTGAGAGGATTTTTGGTCTGTCTCTGCTTCCGATTCACATGTTTGCCTTTGGTCACTCCCTCAGCGTGGCCTCGTTGGGCCCCCAGGACCTCCTGGTCCCCAGGGACCCCCGGGAGCCCCTGGAGCCGAAGTCACCCGAGAAGTCCTCCTGCAGGAGTTTAAGGAGATACTCAAAGGTAAGGACCGTGAGACCTTTGCGTTCCTGCGAGCCGCTGCTTTTGGAAAGCCACCGTGGCAAACCTGCAAGCGCTCGCCCGCGGCTTCGTGGGCCGGGCCCTGCGACCGAGCCTTCACTGTCCTGTTGTCTTCTCCTCTGCCCAGAAGCCATCGAGCGCCGAGCATCCCTGGCCGCCTCAGCCCAGCCCAGCCAGCTGCCTCCGCTCCTGCTCTCCCTGGAGGAAGCACCGTCCCACAGGCGCGTGGAGGAGGCGTTCCACTGCAAGCTCAAAGGGCAGGTCACCGTGGATAAGAAGACCCTGGTGGAACTCCAGAATTTCCAGTCGGTGAGGAGGGAGCTCAGCGGGAAGCAGGACCCCAGGGCTGGCTCTGCAGGGGAAGCATCGTGCCGGGGGACTCCTCTCGGGATGGGATGCCGTGGGTGTAGCTCTACCCCTTGGTGGTTGGGGAGAAGGCAGCAGTGCCCTGGCAGCCGGGAGGGCCTGGGGGGCATCGGGGGGCATCGAGGGAGGGGATTGTCCTTGCTCTGTCCCTGCTGGGGCGGCCTCAGCTGGAATATCGGGGCAGTTTGGGGCACCACGGTATTAGAAAGATGTCCTACCCAGCTGCTCTGAGGGCCATTCCTGGAGGATCCCGTCCTTTGGAGCAGTTTTTCTGCCGGCTTTCTCCCAGCTGCAGGACCTCGAGGCAGTGGTTGTGTTCTAAGCAGGGTGCTTCCCTGGAGCTTTCCCCAAACACACTTGTGGAAGCTTGGTTTGACACCGGCACTTGTGGGTGCTGGCACCCAGGCAAGATTGCGCTTGAGGCGTGGGCAGGGCCAGGGAGATCTGCTGCCTCATTAATCAGGGGGGAAAATGTGAATAAAGATATCTCAGCAGTGGCTGCGTAGGCTGCTCCTTCCCAAGCTTTGGCATCCCGTGCCCAGCTCCCTTGGAAGTGCTGCTGGCCCAGAGCTGGTGGGGGAGGTTGGCAGGGCTCGGGGTGCCAACCTTTCACTTTGGGTAGTGCCTGCTTTTAGCTCGTGCTCTGAGCCCAGGGAATTCAGCTGGGAGGGCGACAGTGGCTGCTCTTGCAAGGATGAAAACGTTGTCTTTGAAATAGTCCGAGGAGGAGAGGGAGATGATTCCACTCCCAGCACCCCCTCCGTTTAGTGTGAAGAAGCCGAGAGTTTGACACTTCTCAGTGAGATAACAGGGATTGCCTCTAATTCCTGGCTCTGGAGCTTAGCCAGGGTGTTTGGAGATAGTGGGAAGAGCTATCACTCCGTCCTCTGACTTTAGTGTGGTATCGGAGTCACTCTGACCTTGAGTACCAGGATTTTCTCATCCATTTTCTCATCCCTCGGTGCTGAATTCCCTCTAAGAACATTCCCTCCCTCTTGGTCTCCGCATTCCCTTGGTCTGTGGGATGAAACACGGGATGCTCCTTTCCCCTCCACCTCTTCCTCCTGTATCTCACGCCTGAAGTTTCTCCCGTTTGCCTCTTGTGAGAGCTTTTCCCAGCAAGAACCGAAGGAACTGCAGCCTCTGCCAGCCCACGCGAGTGGGATTTATCCAGGGCCCGGGAATTTTAGTGGAATCGCATCATGAAAGGTGGCCCACGTGCTTCTCATGGTCCCCGTGAGGTCGAGCTGAAGGTCTCCCTTTGGCAGGTGAAGTTTGTGCTGGATCAGGAAGGTGGTGCATCCCAGCTCTGGAATTGCAGAGAATTCCACACATTTCTGCCCGGTCTGACAGTTCACATCCCAATTCCCTGAGCGTGGCTCCTCTTCCCCTCCTGGCAGCAAAGTGTGGAGTGTGTGAGGGAGGCGTGGGGGCAGGAGAAGCTGATTTGGGGCAGAGTGGCTGGACTTTGCCTGAAATCCTGAAATAACTGCACGGAAGAGGCGGTTTCTCAGGAATAAATCCCTGGAGCAGCTGGGCGAGGGTGCTCTGTGAGGCAGCAAATGCAGCAGGAACTCTGCCACAGGGGCTTAATGGAATATTTTGCCCAGAGAACCTCACCCTGCATTGTCTACTTCTGTGAGCAAAAGAATAACAAGCCACAGAGGGCATGAAGAAACAGGAATGTTTTATCAGTTATAATTTGCTGGTGCCTGAAATTGCCTTCCATGCTCAGCCAGTGGTTTTGGAATTATGCTGCTGATTCTGCTAATAACTGGAACAGGAAAGGAACGAATTAACTGTGCAGTTCTGCAAATACAGGACTTGGACCTGTTCTTTCAGTGAGGGAAATAAAAAGTAGAATTATCCAAAATTATGGTGTAGGGGTGGCATAAGAACAGAATGCAGCCTCCCTGTCATTAGGTTAGCTGTTACATTGATTGTGTGTGTGCACACAAGGGAATGGAGATTTTTCTAAAGTCTAAAATTAGTCTATAATCCTAAATTCTGAAGAATAAAATAGAAAGTATTGTCTGAGCTGGTTTGGTGTGTCTGTGTGGGCACACAGGCCCTAATGAGTGCCCAGAGTGAACAGAGACTGGGAGACCATTGCCTGCTTGTTCTGTAGCTCGTTCGTGCTCTTTTCCCGTTGCACACATGGAATCAGGAGGGATATATTTTCATCAGGATATTCATACAGAGAACATTTCTACTTATGTGAAGTTTAAAACTAGAGCTAAATATTGATGGGCAGGGACTGGGAATTACTCTTTTGGGAGCCTTGCCTGGGCTTTGCTGAATAAGGGCAGGTTAGTCATTCTACTCCTTTGCCACGTAGTAACTCTAAACACCACCAGACCCAAATATTGAGAGCCTTAGAATCACATTTAGGCTGGAAAAGACCTCCAAGATCATCACGTCCAACCTTTGTTCACCAACCTTGTCAACCAGACCAGAGCTTTGCTTCCTTTCAAAGAGGAAGCCACAGGAATTGTGTGGGAGAGCTGGTGCTCTCTGGCAGTGACGAGCAGGAAGGGGGAGGCGAGGACAACCTTCTGGTACCTGAGCAAAGGTGCTCCACCGCCCTTCTTGGTGCGCCAGCACCTGTGGCAGCACCGCTGGGAATTTGTCCGCTGTGTCCCAGCTGTGGAAGGCACAGGGACATTTGGGGGCTGAGGTCACTCAGCTGTGCCTTTGGGGCTGGTTTTTGGGATACAGCGCAGGGTGTTCGCTTTCCCAGAGCCGGGTTTGGGCAGCTCCTCCGTGCCATGAACCCAACCTGGGCTAAATCTCCCCGAGCAGGGCTCGGGGGACTCGTTCACACTGCCCGGAGTGCCCTTGTGGTGGAAGCAGAGGCTGACTAATGTGCTTTCTTGGCCCACTGCAGCCTCTCCCCAGCTCCAGCCAAACTCAGAGGAGGCCAAAACAAACAATAAACATTTTCTTGCAGAGTTTATTTTAGTCTGAGTCAGATAATCTGCTGTGAGTTTGACTCCAGGCCTCCTCCTGTTGCTTCACCAGGCTTTGCCTGTCCTGGAGGAGCCAAGCCTGGAGTGAAATGAAACTAAAATGGAATCTCCACGAACCCAAGAGTTGCTCTTGAACACCATCAAAGCCATCCGATTTTGACCCAAAGTGGGTAGAAAACCTCTGGAGACCCATAGGAGTGTTTTGTCTGTCCTCGTATCACAAAAAGCAGGAGGGAAGTTTCCAGGTTAGGCCTGGGGACAGCGCTTGGCCCCATCTAGGAGGGGTTTGGGACTGATAGGGACCTCTTGACTCCAATAAAGGGAGATTTGGTGCGCGAGGACATCCGTGGAGGCCACTGGGACTGTCACAGGGATCAGTAAGGACCAGCACAGGGATCAGTAAGGACCAGCACAGGGATCAATAAGAACACTGTGGATCAAGATGAGGCAGACGAATTCAGCAGTGAGCAAAAAGGGCATCTCTGTGTCTCATATTGACATTTTGCCTCCTGTGGGCACGAGCTGCCGAGGGAGAGCCCCTCTGCAGTGTGGCTTCTGGGGGACGGGGTGTTATCCCTGCCGGTGTTTCCACCTTTGCTCCCCTGGCAGCTTGGCCGGTTCTTTGCCAGGGGCGGAGGGAATTGTTGAGGGTGCCGGGGGCTCGTTCAGACTCGGCTTTCTCCTCTCGCAGCCGCTGGCCAAGGGAGCCTTCCTGCGGGGCACGGGACTGAACCTGGCCACGGGGCGCTTCACAGCCCCCGTCTCCGGCATCTACCAGTTCTCAGCCAACGTGCACGTCGGTGAGTGCCGCCCACAGAAACCTTTGCCACGCTGCTCGAGAGGGGCGGGGAGGAGTCCTGGAGGGCTCCCTGGATCCAGCGAGGAGGTACCGTGGCCCAAACCCTCTCCTTGGGGCTGGGTACCGGCACGGGTTGGCAGCCAAACCACACCACGCCAATCAACCCTTCCTGGAGTTCAAATATATTCGTGTGCAGAAGTGGTGGCTTCCAAAAAACACTTTGGAAGAAGTGAACGTGACGGTGTAGAGCTCCACGAAGGCAGGTCTGGCTGGGTTTTGTCACTGCTCCCCTGGAGCGCCTGGAGCATCCCTTCTCCCACGTATTCTCACTCCCCTCCTCAGCTGCAGCTGCACAGATTTTTCCCCCTTCTTAAATCTGTTATCCCAGAGGCTCTCCCACCATCACTGATGGGCTCAGCCCCGGCCACTGTTGGATCCACCCTGGAGCTGGTTGGCACTGGATCCATCAGACACGGGGGAAGCTTCTGGCAGCTTCTCCCAGAAGCCACCTCTCGTAGCCACCCCTCAAACCCTTTGCCACGCAAACCCAGCGGAGAAGCCACGAGGCTCCTGGTGTCTCTCTGCAGCCAAACCCCAACGCCTGGTGCTCTGGGGTGTGTTGTGAAGGTGCTGATGTTTTTTTTCCCACAGACCACAGCGAGCTGAAGAGTAAAGTGCAGCTCCGAGCCAGGGACAACGTCCGGGTGCTGATCTGCATCGAGTCTCTGTGCCACAGATACACGTGAGTTGCCCCAGGGCTCTCCTGGCTGTTGTTTTCCTCACACGGGCCAGTGTTTTAACCAGCTGGGAGAGAAATCAGGGTCACCAGCAGTGGGTTTTGTGGGATAAACGCTGGTGGAGCTTCTCTGCAGAGAGAGAGTCCATCCGGCCCTTGGGTTTTATGTGTTTCTTTCGCTCTGAGTTTTAACCTTTCGGTGCTAATTACCTAAATATTGCTTTTATTGCCTAAGTATGAAATCATATTCCTAAAGTGCAGGTATTGAGAGAATTGTGAGTGAGCTCAGCTGGAACTGCAGCCTCGGGTGCTGAGTGGTCAGCTACCATCATTAACACACAGAGTGACAGAAACACTTGAATTTTGTGCCAGAGCTCAGTTTTCGGACTTTCAGCCTCATCCTGAAGGGATCCCGCTTGGAAGTGCCGGAGTGGTGAATAGGTGGGAAACACAGATGAATGGGCCCTGGAGCAGAAAGTGCACGGAGGGTGTGCAGGCTTGTGACACCTTCCCACAGCCTCAGCTGCCTTGGCGACCTTGCTTGGAAAATGATGCTGAATTTTCCTCTGCTGGGGGCAAAACTCTGCTGAAGAAACACCTTTTCTAGGTCATGGCACCCTTGGGTGTTGCTCCTTCTGCCCTGGGCCATGGCACCGACATGTGTTGGCTGCCCATTATCTGTGCTTGGAGCTGAAGCCCAAAGGTTCCCTGAGTCCCAGGGAAGGCCGGTGAGCTCAGGGGATTTGGGAAAGCTTTGCTGGGAGGAAGGGGCTGGCCAGCCCCTGTTCTGGGCCAAAAAAACACCCAGCAGAGGGCAATGGTGCTTGCACAGAGTGGCCACAGCCACTGCCTGTGGCTCTGCCCTGGTCACCAGAGCGGAAGCACCTGTCCAGGTCTGCTCTGCCCCTCCTGCAGCTCTTCCAGCACAGCTGGAGCCACACCTTGGCAGCAGCACCACTGAAATCCATCCACACAGCCAGAAACCCACTCCACGGGTGTCACTTAAATCCCACAGACACGTACATTTGCTGCTGGGCTGGCTGTTCAGCCCTCCCCTCCCCTGCTTTTCGGAGAGCTGCAAATAGGACTGGCCTCTGCACGGGCATCTCAGCTCGGAGGCTTCACTGGCAGGTCACCTGGGCATGAAACCTCATGCAATAAATAAACAAGCCTCTCTCAGGCTTCCTTGGGGAAGACTTGGTGGGTATCTGAGCACTGGGGCAGGAGGGAGCTGTGCCCACTGGCCCAGGGGGAACTCAAAGGGCAGACTGGGCGAACTGGCACCTCCTGGGCCTTTGGAGACTGTTGAGAAGAGTTTTGTGATTGCAGCGCTTGGTGAGGCAGTGGCAGACTGGCTGCACTCAGCAGAGGAAGGGGGATGTAACTTCTGGCCCCTTAAAGGACGCTTTCTGTTCTTACAAGCTGCAGAATTCGGGAGGCGTTTTATTTCTGGCACTGCGAGAATGCCTTCAGATCATGCTGCAAGTGGCCCTCAGGCGCATCTTGAAATCTGGGAGGTGTGTTGACAACGAGGGAGTTTTGGGACAGCCCAGGCCTTTAATCACAGGAGTGGGATCGGCATGAGCAGGGCAGGATGTCATTTTTTAGGAGCACGGTGCAGATCCCACTCGTGCCCTTCCCTCTGCCTGGCAAAGGGCAGGTTCAGTCCATCAGTGTTGTCTCTCTTCAACTTGGCTGCTTTGTTCTTTCCACCTACAGCAATCTCATCTTAGCGAGTTCACCCAGAGCAGGACTCATCCCCTAGTCCTTGGATTCCCCATGAGCAGAGACTGCAAGTTCCACCGAATCTTTTCCTGTGTGCTTTTGGATACTTTTGGAAGATGCTCCCTGTTGGGGTGTGGGGAAATAGTTTCTTTTGGAAGACTCGCTTCTGTCTCCAAGCCTTGCTCTCTGTGTCTCTCTCTCCTTTGCTGCCCATCCACTCAACATTCCAGTTATTCCTAAAGAATGGCTGTCAGCCTCTGCTCCCAGCACGGCTCTGGTCTTGCTTCCTTGTTCTGGGAAATGCAAGCACAGGAGTTATCAGCACAGGAAGCTTCCCTGTGGGTCATGGAAACTCCTGGGCCTTCTTCATTGCTGGCCTTTTTAGCTGAAAGCTCCTAGAAAACTGTTCTGCTTCTGGCTGGGATGTGAGAACCTCTTCGTCACATCCAGCCCAGGCAGGTTTATTGGGATGTTTGCAGATTAACTTGCCATCGAAGAATTTACAGCTCCATTCTCCAAAGAGCTGTAACAGTAAAACCCTTTCATTTTTCTTAGACAGAGCTGACCCAGATGTTAATCATTTAGATAAAGCCCTCTGACGTCTGGCTTGGAGTCTTCATCAGCTGTCCAGGGTCACAATTGATGGTTTGCTGTCCTGCAAGGCTGTGGGTTGGACAGTAAAGCAAAATCAGCAGAATCCCCTTTTCTCGTGTGGTGGGTGGGAGTGTGGGTGACCTGGAAGGGGCTGGGTGGAGGGCTGGGAACCTGCCTGGACAGACACTCTGCTGGCACGGGCTGAGCTGCCAGCCGTGCTTGTGGAATTTCCTGGAGATGTCAGCACACACAGGCACTCCTGGGAGGGAGCTGGGAGAGCCCCCAGGGCTTTGGGCTGAGAGTGGAGGCCAAGGAGACAGTTGGAGTAGAAGAGATTAATGATGGGAAGTCCCCACCCCAGTTGGGCTTTTGGCAGGATATGACACACCGAGCTCTTCAGTCAAGGTGGTGCCAAGTGGCTCCTTCTCCCTGGGCTAAAATTGCCCCAGCCTTTCGTATTTATTATTCCCTTGCAAGCAGCACGTTCGCACTTGCAAGGTTTCATCAGCAACCCCTTCATGGAAAAAAAAAAAAAAAGGAAGGAAAGGGGTTGGTTTTCTGGGGAAAACAACCAGCTCAGCCACCAGTGGGAAGGCAGGGAAGGAGCAGCTCTGTGCTGCCACAGTGCTTTGGGACCGAGCTCACAGGGGCTGTGCTGGTCGTTGGTGACTCTCGGGAACCTCCTCCCACCCTGGACCCTGCTCCCTGGAGTTCTGTGACCTGAGGATTCCACAGGGAGCAGCTGTCCTGCATCTTCCCAGGAATATGATGGCTCTTAGAGGGCGACGTGGGCAAAGAGCGGTGCTGGAGGGCTGATGTGGAGCTCTGCCGGAGTTTCCCTGAAGCACAACTGTTTAATGATTGTTTTGTCACTTGTGTGTGACCCCCGATCCAAATGTCCTCCCCAAACAGCTGCAGAACATGTTCTTTCTCACACTGCGTGTATTGTTAAGGTGAAACAGGCCTTTCATACCTGGAAAATAAATGAACTGTTACTGGCAGAGTGCCTGGAGCTTTTTGCAGAACAACAAGTATAAACTACTGTGCTGGTCAAAAACCTGGGATAATTGGTGTGTAGATCATTTAGCACCTGTTCAGGCGTGGGAATAGGCACTACAGGACCTGGAGAAGGTGAGAGAAGGTGGTTCCAGATCCTCCCTCCACCTAAGTGTTGATCCTGGGTCCTCTGTAGGATTTCCATCAGACCAGCTTCTCCTGGTCTGTTTTCAAGGCAGCTTTTCGCTGCTGGAATCATGGAATGGTTTGGGTTGAAAAGGACCTTAAAGATCATCTCATTCCACCCCCTGCCATGGCAGGGACACCTTCCACTATCCCAGGCTGCTCCAAGCCTCGTCCAGCCTGGCCTTGGACACTTCCAAATGTCAACAGGTCACCTCTTCAGTACAGATGGTCTCATTTCTAGGGAGGCTGTGAGACAATTGTCATTCCACCGTGGTTGCATAAGGGGTTTAACCTGATTATCTCTCTTTTGCTGCTGTTCAGGTCTTTGGAAGTCATTGCCGGCCTGGAAAGTAACAGCAAGATCTTCACTATCTATGTCCATGGCTTATTGCAGCTGCAGGTGAGTCCTTGCACACTGGGAATCACTGCCCTGGTTCTCTTGGAAGGCCTCTAGTTGTTTACTGGGAAAGCTGAGCTCTGCTCAGGGCCTGGGGAAGGTTTTATGAACCTTCTTTCTAATGTGAAGGAACTGAAATGCCTCCCCTGGGGGGACTGGAGAGAACCTGTGGCAGATTCACACTCTGATCTCCAAGCACAGCAATCACCTTCCCTCCAAGAAAGGACAGTCAGCGTTTGGCTTTCCCAACTCTCCCCTTGTGTTGCCAAGAGGACGATTGTATTTCCCATCTCACAGAAGGGAACCTGGAGCAAAGCACAGGTGGCCACTTGGCTGGTCACCCAAAGAGATGTCACTGCAAATAACAAACCTCTAATGCAGTTTCTCCACAGAAGATTCCTTACACACAGTCAAGGCTGGCGTTTGGCCAGATCCTGTTCCCAGGAGCCACAGGAAAGGGCAGGAGCTGCCGTGCTTAGTTCCTGGAGGTGGAATGGGTTTCCCCCCTCCTTTTACACTGGAACGTGACAAATACTTCCCTTTCCCTCTCCTCCTCCTGCAGGCTGGCCAGTACACCTCCATCTTCGTGGACAACAGTGCTGGAGCTCCCATCACCATCCAGAATGGCTCTGACTTCATGGGAATGTTAATGGGGGCGTAGCAGCCGTGGAGCAGGACGGGGACCACAGCCTGGCAGGGACTCTGGCCCGAGGAAAGCTCTCCTCTGCCCTCGAATCCTGCTCCCTGCTCCTGTGGCATCCTTGGAAACCAGCACAGAGCCTTGCCCTTCACAGCTCCCTCAGCTTTGCTTTCTCAAGGTGCACGGCAGTTCGTTCCTCATCGAAAATGATCCCTTTTTTTATCATTCCGAACCGGACCGTTCGATGTTTCATTTGTGCTTCACCAGGTGCTCACGGAGCAAATACGCCGAGATTCGGGGTTTGTTATGTCGTACCTTTATTTCACAGTAGCACTTGTAATCAGCATGACTTGTGGGATTGATTGGGGGGGTGCTTGACTTGGTAAATGAAGGATTGAGAGGGGAAACAACCTGGTGACTTTATTCTGTGTGTTGTGGAGGAAGGAGACAGGGGTTTGCTGGCAAAACTGCTTTTGCCGTGCGATTTAAGGGGCACAGGCCCTCCCTCGTGGGAAGGGGATATATTGGCAAGGAGGGCGTTCAGTTCTCAGATGGGAATCCGAGGTCTGGACTCTTTAATTGTGGCTTGTGATATCAAAGCGTTTCCCTGATGTTTCTGAGGAAGCTGAACTCCCTCACTGCCCGTGCTTCGGGGTTGTTATGAAGAGCGAAAGCCAAGGGCACCTGTTTGGGCTCAAACTCCCTCGCTGTGTTCTTATGTTTTAGTAAGAACACCCGTGGGTTTGGGCTGCACCACCCAACCAGCGTCTCCCAGCTGTGTCCCTCTGCCCCTCCAAAGCCTGGCAAATCCGTGGGGATGGGAACCCTGGAGCAGGCACAGCACCTTTTGGTGCCTGTTGGACCGCAGGGAGTCAATGAAACCCAGCGCGGGGCAAGGCTCCCTTCCACAGCTCTCAGGGGCCGAGCTCTGCTGCAGGTGCCGTCCAAGACCATCCAACGAAGGTTTGCTGGACAACTC
Source organism: Sclerurus mexicanus (assembly GCA_013396755.1). Taxonomy (NCBI): domain Eukaryota; kingdom Metazoa; phylum Chordata; class Aves; order Passeriformes; family Furnariidae; genus Sclerurus; species Sclerurus mexicanus. The sequence goes on along the minus strand of VWZF01005396.1, from coordinate 112,478 downwards.
CGGTGCAAACGGCAGACCGAGCCCCCCGGCAGCTTTGCAAAGGGACTGGTGTTAATACCACGGGAGGGTGATGATGTTTCGCGGGGTTAAAGCGTTACCCAAGGTGTGGTATCACCCTGGGGTGAAGCAAACCCCCCGCTTTCCCTTCCACCAGACACCTGGGCTTTTAGTGATTCAGCCGAGCCGAGGAAACCAGCAGAGTGTCACAAAGACATGGAAACAAAGCCCCAGATGAGTGCAGGTGCTTCTTCTTTGCAGGGGATCGGAGGTATCCCTTCCGTAGTGCTGCACTCTTTGCCCAACTGCAGTATCTTTGTGCAAGGAAAACAAAGATTGATGGGGCAGCAGAAGGTGTGAAAAGTGCCCTCCACTGCTGGGGCTGCTCAGGCTGTTCAATATCTGGTATTTTATAAGCTCCAGGGAACGCTCCCCTTGAGGTTGGAGGTTGGTAAAGGGGTTGTATTTCAGGAGCTGGGGAAGAATCTGCTGTAAAACACGTTAGAACCTGGTTTTCATCTCCATTGTAAACACCTCGAGACAGATCTTTAAGGGTAGGAAATGGTATTTTTTTCCTTTGTGAAAAACATATGAAATTAATACCTGCTGGAGGAAGGAGAGGGCACAGGGAATAAGCAATTTGTGATGTTACACAGGTAATCAGGTGAATTCAAAGCTGAGTTGGATGGAGCTCTGAGCAACCTGGTCATGTGGAAAGTGTCCCTGTCCATGGCAGAGGGTGGAACTGGATGATTCAAGTCCCTTCCAACCCAAACTACTCTGTGATTCTGTGAATTCCACTTTCTAGTCGGTGGAATGTGCCCAAAACACAGCATGTCCCAATGTTTATATATTCCTTCTTGCTCCACAACGCATGCCAGAATTCCTATGGATTTTTTTTGTTGTACACTTGGGGGGAAATGTACTTTTAAGCATAAACTGAGTGCTCTGCTGGAAGAGGAGAATCCACAGCTATGGAAAGGCACGCCAAGGAGCAACAGGAGTCATTCTTGGAGCTTCAGAAAGCTTTTAACACTCAAATGTCACTAAAGGTGTCCATAAAGAGGGGCTGCTCACACGGGGTTGTGGTGGAGGAAGTGTAGGCAGGGCCCAGGGCCGATGTCCCAGCATGTATTACTATCCTGTACTTTGTTCTCTGTGAATATTTGTAATAAATTGGGCTCTTTGAGGCACGACTTGTAGCAACATCACCCCAGCGTTGCGGCATCCAGCACGTGCTGTTCCATCCATGGGGTTTTTTGGAACCAAGTCTCACCGTTCTGGGGCGAGGACAGTTAAACTATTTATTTTGTTGTAGAACTAAAGACGTTTGTCAGACTTTGTTTTGGGAGTTGTGACTTCTTTCCTTCTCTCCTTTGCTGTGTTTTACTCTCATGATCTTATTATAATTACTCTGCCCTTATACCTGTTCTCCCTTATTTTCTGAGGAGCGCTGGATTTTTCCCAGGCTGCTCCAAGTCCTGAGGTCACACAGTGGGAGTGAAACCTGGAACCTGCCTGGGCAGAAGGAGCTTTGCCTGTGGCCAGTGTTGGAGGGAGAATGAAAACCTCTCTCTGCTGTCTGTCTCGAAGCCACATGGCCTGGCTGCTCCAGCCAGAGAGAAATCTCTGTCAGCCTGAGCCCCGGGGACAGGAGCCAAGTTGGCAGAGGGAATGGACATCGTGTCTCTTGGTTTATCCTGAGTTCACTGTCACCCTCCCGGGGGGGGGTTTGATCGGCTCGATTTATCCCCAGGATGGAGGGTTGTCCCTTAAGGAGCTTTCCCCTGCACCCCGAAGGTCTTTCAGCCAAAAGGCTTTGCTTTAATATTATTTTTCCAAGAGTCTTTCGGCTCTGGATGATCTCGTAAGCTGGGGCTCCAGCCAGCACGAGCTTGTCCCTCCAGCACTAAAATGGGCTGAAACAGCCAAGAAACAACCGAGATGCTCTGGAGTGGAGGGACAAGTGGACGAAACTCCTGACTAATACGGACACGAGGCTGGGCTGGGGCTCAGACAAACCCTCCGCAAAGCTCCCGAGCTGTTTGGAGAGGGGGCAGATTAATGGTGTGTGAAGCAAAACCTCAGCACTCTTGTGCTGTCATAAACTTCACAGTCCAAGAGAATTTAAGAACTCGGGAGTTCGGGCTGAAGAAGTTGTTTATAACAAAATAAACCTCATGTGCTTGAGCCTGTGGTTTAATGGCCAAGCGTGTTGATCCCACCCAGTGGCCGGTTGCGGTGTGCAAGGGACAGAAGTCTAAAAAAGACACAAATAAAATGGTTGTTTTTTTTTTTTCTGGGTCTTTGGGGTGTGCTCAGTGCACTGTCTGTATGAGCTGGGGCAGGGGGACGTGATGGGGACACCTCACTAGGGGGGGCCTGGCAGAACAGGACACACCACCAGCCGCCGCAGCTTTTTTTTCCCTCCAAATTTCGAAGAAATTCAGGGGTTTGGGGAAACTGGGGGTGAGGAAAAGCGCGTTTCTTACTGGAGCTTGTCCTTGAGTTCTTCACAGGAAGGTTTGCCATAAAATCACCCTCAGTTTCAAACGTTAATAACTCGAGCCATGCCTTTGCCCAGGTGCTATATATTAAATCAGAAGATTTATATGGTGAGATGAATCAGTAAATGTTCACTAAATCTTTGCTGTCTTCACCCTGCCCTTGCTCCCTCCTCTTCCTCCCAGCCCCTTCCTCTGGAAATGCCCCAATCTTTGCCTCGATCCCCATCAGGCTCTTTGCTGCACCTCCAGTCCAGACTGAGACCAAACTAATGCAGGTCACCGTGGATGCCCTCCCAAAATGTGCCGACAGCGGTGGTTTCTGAGCCCGACAGAGCCCTCTGGGGAGGGTGGAAAATGTGGCCAAAGCCCCAGAGATTCATCCCAGAGAGCTCTGGGACAGGGATGGATTCCCGAATGCATTGTTGGGGTTTCAGGGTTACCTTCCAGGCGTGATTCTGCTCACGTGGCCACTATAAACTTGGTCCCATGAGCTCTGCTGTCACAAGAGCACCGAGTCGTCCTGCTCCTGCTGCTCTTCCCTGCTCCCACATTTCTCTGGCTCGGGAGGCCACTGGATCAGCCCTTCACGCGTGGAAGCTGCGGGGAATTCTTTGTTTGACTCCCCCAGGCTGTGTTGGAGTCAGGAGCAGAGCAAAGCTCCTCCACGCCCCAGGGTTTGCTCCCTGCTTCGGCCGGATCAATCCGAACTCCCGGCACTGGGATCGCAGGCATTGGCACTCTGGGGATGTTTTCCCTGGCTGGGAGCTGACAGGTTATGAGGTTTTAAGTTCTATTTCAGATTTCATGTTTTGTAAATGATTTCGATGCCACGCTCCAGACTGACTCCAGGGGTATTTATGTTGGATTAGCGGCGGATTCCCTGCCTTCCCTCCCTCCACGGGAGAGAGCCCAGCACATGTAAACTGCCCTCGAATGGCAGGCTATTAACCATCAAGCAGAATGATTAGTTTGTCGTATAAAACTCCTGTTATAAATAGACACAGGTTATAAATCAGTCCAGAGGCCAAGGAGGGACTCAGAGAGACAGAGACCCTTTCCAAGCCTCTTCTCTGGGAGAAGATTTCAAGGGAACAAGAGAATTTCGGGGAAATACTCAGACTTCAAGGAAACCTCAAGGGTAATTTAAAAACTCCTCTGACTTGGTGACAGTCGTGAAAAAAGCAGAGCAAGATCAGCCCTGCAAAGGCATTAAAACTGTGTGATCTTTAGAGCTGAATACTGTGTGATCTTTAGAATTGAATAGTACGTGATATTTAGAGTTTAATGCCACACACTTTGGTAAGAGCAGGTTCCAAAGAGGTGAATCCATTGAGGTTCCATGGAAAACCAGGGAGCTGCTGACCCTGTGAAAATAGAAGTGAGATCCCAGAACCATTAAGGTTGGAAAAGCCTTCTAAGATCATGAAATCCAACTGATAACCCAGCACCACTAAACCACATCCCAAGAGCCACATCCACATGTTTCCAGAACACTTGCAGGGATGGTGATTCCACCAATTCCCTGGACAGCCTGGCAGGTGTCTCTGCCCACGGCAGGGCGTTGGAACTGGATGATCTTCAAGGTCCTTTCCAACACAAACCATTCCATGCTCCCATTAGCTGCAATTAATGAGATGTTTCCGTGGCCAGGAAACCACGTTTCATCTGATGGAGAACACTGTGCAGGCAGTGAGAGAAAACAGGGAGAGCTGAGCTCGTTGGAAGTGTCTGAAAAGTGTCCCCAAAGCTGCTCGGGTGTCCCCTTTGACAGGGCACTGAGTGTGGTCACAGCTGGACTCCGATGGACCTTTACAGGATGCTGAGGTTGGGAATGGTTTGGTTTTGTTTCAGGTCAGGTTCTCGAGGGCTGCTGTAGTTATCAAACCCTCTTTTTCCCAGCAAAGGGTGCTGGCAGTTGCCAGTAATCTCTAAAGCAGGAGTGACAGTCAGGCTGGGGGGAAATGACCTCAAACAGGAGAAATATCTCCAAGCCAGGTTTTGGACTTAAAGTTTTATGAAGTGAGAGAGACTCTGGGGATGTTTTTGCAAGAGGCTCAACAGGGCAGCTCCCATGGGCAGCTGGGTTTCTGCCCTCAGGGCTGAGCCTGGGTGACACTTAGAGCTGGTTGGGGTGGCTGTTGTGTCCTGGGGGGACACAAATCCATCTGGGGAGGCAGATACGTCTCAGGGCAAGAGAATGGAAAAGCAGGGCTCTGTTTCCAGCACACCTTGGGCAGGTTCCCTCATTCCTTCTGGGTCTCACCCACTTTGTCCACCAGCTCTTCAGGGAAGGGTCTTGGGTGAGTTCCAGCAGCTCCCACAGGGTTAATGAGGTTCTACTGACCCTGTGGGTCCCTTCCAACGCAGGACATTCCATGATCCCATGACCTGAAGTGCCACCTGGTGCCCCTGCTGACCAGTAAGAGCATTATCTTTGTGAGGAGCACCAGTGTTTTCCAGGCTCAGTTACTTCTGGGAGCATTAATTTCCTCCTGCTGCTGAGGAGAAGGAGATGGATCATCTCCCTTCCGCTCAGGGAAAGAGTCACCAGCCTTCCTGAAACCTCCTGATGCAAATGAAATGGAAATTGCCCTGGGAGAGGGGGCAGCACCTTCCCTGAAGGCTTTCTGGGTGACACCCCGTGTCCCTCCCTTCCCCTCTGTGCCGCTCTCGCCCTGCCAGAGGTGCTCTGCAGATCAGGGAGGAAAGGCTGACCTCAGAAGATGATATTTCCAGTTTCAACCACAGGCTGGAGCGACTGGAAATGCCATCCCTTTGAAGGTCCCAGTCTTGCTACGCAGTTTTCCGTGGGCTGGAGAAATCCATGGAACTGGATGGGCTAAGCAGGAGTTCTGGTGCCTCCAGCAGTGGGGGCCTGGCTGGAGTGGAACACTTGGGGATCACTTGTGCTGCTTCCTAACCTTGCCATTCCCTTCAAGTGCAGGGAATCTGAAGCTGGGATTTCACGCTTCTCCCTCTTTGATCTCGCTCTCGCTCTCCGGTGTTGCCGGGATTAAGGACAGGCCGTTCAGAGCCGCTGTGGTGTCTGAGTGATGTGATGGGAGGGCTGTGCAGAGCTCCTCGTTTCCTCCCTCCGCAGACCTGCCAGGTGGTGGGAGAGGAGTTTATCCTCCACTTCAGCCTGGCAGAGCCTTGGAGTGCCTGGGGCAAGGAGGGGGTTAACATTCTCTGCTCTGCCACAAGCGACTCCTTTCATACCTGTTCATTTACACGGTCAGGAAAAGAAACTGAAGCATGGGTGACACCCAAACGCTGCACAGAAAAATCCCATTTTGGTACAAGGAAAAGCTTCAGGTCGCTTATCTGGAGACTCCTCATCCTCCCATAACACACGTGTGCCAGTCAGCAAGTGCCTCCACGGCCCTGCACATCTTGGCATCCCAGTGATGGTTTCTCACGGGGTTCTAACGGGCTACAGGTGAGCAGGGGCTGCAAAGAGCGCTTGGAAGGCTTCGATTCCCATCCCCCTGGATCTCTGCGCCAGGTGAAATGCCCCCTTCCCAGAAAATCCCACTGCTCGCAGAGCCCCCGGGGCGGCCAAGAGCGAGGAGGGGACGAGGCAGCAGAGCGCAGCCAGCCCGACTCCTGCGGGTGTGGAATTCGTGGAATTGCTCCGCGCTTCCACGTTTCCCCTTTCCCTGGCACTCGCCTTTAAAGGCCGAAGAGGGAGAGGATGTCAGACAGCCGTGCGAGACATCTGAGCGCTGGATCTGCAGCCGCTGCCCCTCGCCGGGCAGGGCTCAATGGGTTACATTCTTCTGCCTTTCCCCCCTGCCTTAAACAAACAGGAGCCGGAGCCTCGGCGTGTATTAGGGAGCGATAGGGATCTCCAGGGATAATTCCAGCGCGAGTCAGACCGGGGAAACCATTAGCTTCGAACTCCCCCGAGGATCTGATAACAGCGAGGGGGAGGAGGGGGAGAGGAAGAGCCTTTGCAGGTAACGCTGCCCAGCCGCGGGGAGCGGGCAGGGAGAGCCTTCCACGGGCTCCGCGGGTGCGGGGGAGATGCTGTGGGTGAGGCAGAGGTGCGGGAGAAGATGGAACGGGCACCCACCAGATCCTCTCCAGTGGGAGTGAGGAAATGAAATGCCATTCCCTCAGCCCGAGGGAATTACTGCCCCTTCCTTGATCTGTGAACTGTCCAGTGTGAATTTTGGTGGAGCTTGTGCAGATTGACAGCTCTTCTCCCACATCGCTAGAGACAAAAAAGGCTTGAAACGAGATCTTGGACCTCCCCAAAGGGTCAAGCGATGGACACTGATGCCTGGGATGAACCAGAGAGCTGGAGTTTGAGAGCAACTTCTTGTCCTGGAGCAAGACACTCCCTGGGAGAAGGGAGTGAAAAGCTGCCTTTTGGCCAAAGAGGCAACCTCTGCAAACCTCCTTCTGCAGCTCTGGTGGGCTGGAGGAGCTGGGGATAAGGAGCTGTGGCTGCAGGGCCTGCCCAGCCTCACAGGGACTCCAAAGGCTCCTGCCCAGGAAGAGGAACACAACAGAAACCAAAATAAAACTCTGCCCAAGGGACACTTATACCCAACTGGGAAAACACCAGGAAAGCTCCTGGATCCATTTACTCCTGGTTTCTTTTTCAGTTGGAAGCTGCTTAACACAAACCCAGAGCAAAGATGGAATAATCTTTGTTAATAGGTTCGTATTATTCAATACGGGTGAATAGTAATCCAAGGAAAGGAGCTGCCTGCTCCCTGACAGCTCTGCAGATTTATATTCCATTCTTTTGCTGGCACAAAGGGCCTCCATTCCTGCAAATCATGAGTTCCCTGGCACTGCTCAGGAGCTGCAGTTCCACACCTGGACGTGGATTTGCCAAATCAGCACCTCAGAGAGGAGAACTAATAAAAACCCCATAAAATATGTTGCTTTAAATAATCGGTTCAGTGGGATTTTTGTGTCGCTTTCCTCATAAAGGTGAAGCCTTTGCCCTCTAATGAGTATTCCCTAAATTTCAGCCAAGCCTTAGAGCCTGGGCATATTTGCTTTGGGTAGGAACTGCAGAGGCCAACGGGGAGTGTTTGAAAAATTGAAGTTCATATAATTCTGGCTGCTCCTGGTTTCCATGGGCTCCAACACAAACAGGAGTCTGGTTTCTGAAGCAGCTTTTTAAAAAGCTTGTGCTCCTCAAATTGCATCACAGGTTAAGGTTATGATGTTATGGGCTCTCTGAAACTTCTCTGGAGCTGGAAGAGCAAGACCTGCTCTTCATTCAGGAGGGATGTGAGAAGGGACAGAGCTCCTTTGGAAAACCCTGGACCTGCAGGAACAATCAAATCTCAGGGTTTGTGCAGGACATGGGAGAGCTAAGCTGCGTCCATGAGGTTCAGGTGCACAAGGATGGGGAGAGAAGGAGGAAAGGTGGCCAGAAGGAGCTGCAAGAACACCTGGGACACAGGCAGTTAAATCAAATGTTATTTTATTTTATTACATCACAACCTAATGTTGGGTTATTAATTTATGCTTTAAACTGGCGGTGGAGCTGGTGGGACGCTGAGCTATTGGTGTAAGAAAAGAGTGGATTTTGGATGCTCAGGCCCATTGCTCGTCTGAGGCTGAATTTGAGAGGCCAAGCCAAACCCAGGCTGTGTCCACCACATTTTATCAGGGACAGGGCACATGTAGAAAGCTACTTAAACCCCTCTCCAAAGTGGCTTCTCACTCCAGCTTTGTAAAGGCACAAGCAACAGCTCACAGTACAACGAGAGGGCAATTCAGGAGCAGAAAATGCACTTTACCCAACCCCCTGCTCTCCCTGAGCAGCCACAGAGTCACTTTGGTACCAAGAAACCTGCAAGGGTTGTCTGATGCTGCTTCGTCTCTGGGGCTGGGAAGGTGCTGATCTCCCTGCCTGAGGATCCTGAGAGCTACAGGGATGAGATGGAGAGGGGAGGAGGGGGAGATCACACAGACTCTGTGTCAGGAGGGTGGGAAAAAAAAAAAGACTCTTTTCCAAACCAACATCATTAAGAATAAAAGCAAATCAGCGTCTGCAGAGAAGCCCTTGAGGACAAAGATGGGAACAGGGTTGGGCAAGGCAACAAATGGAGCATTTTTCATCACAATCTCATAATTGCTGTCGTGTTCCCAGTCTGCTCTTAGGAGAGACTCTGCAATACCCACTGGGGACTCTTCTAGGACACAGCACAGGAGCCAGGACCTCCTTTCGGCAGGAAACGGAGCGAGGCCAAGCGGAGCCACGGAGGCAACCTTGGATCCAAAGCGCATTTTTTTTAGTTTTAATTTCTTTCTTTCTTTTTTTTTTTTTTTTTTTTTTTTTATTTTGGCTCCAGAAGCTCGGAGCAAGGAATGTAAATTGGCTTCTCCGAAGTCTGTCAATCCGGGTGCCAGAGTTTCCTTTGATACCATCTCTGTCTGGCACCTCCGCAGCAGGTGCTTCCCGGGATGAGCCGAGGCGCGGAGCAGCGACGGCAACGCCGGGCTGGGCTCCGCCGTCCCGCAGCTCTGCGCGGCCACATGGCACAGCAGCCGCGGGATGCTCTCCCGACCTTGTTCCCCCACCGCAGGCAGCTGCGTTTTGCGGGAATCCGACCGCTCCTGGTGCCGAAGCCCTGCCCAAACCCAGGTTGCCTCCCGGGCGCTGCCCGCAGACCCAGGGGGGCTGGAAAAGACGAGGGAGAAACTTTTGCTGCTCTCGCACGCGCTCCGTGTCGGGAGCCTTGTGCGATCCTCGTGCGATCCTCCTGCGGGAGTGGGACACGCTCAGAGGAGTCTGGGATGCAGATCTGCCCCTTTTGGGAGAAGCACATCCCTCTCTCCGGGCACCTCGCTCCAATCCCTGGGAATTCACAGCTCCCCCGAAGTTTCCAGGTGAAAAAGGATCTTCCTTGACGGGAGGTGCTCCTGCCCTGTCTTTACTTGTTAAGGTTCGAGGCAACAGATGGAATTGCTGTCATGAGGGGACAAGGCTCCTCTATTTCTCACGCACTTCCAGGCTTGCACTCGATACCAAGAAAAAAGTAAAAGATAAAAGGAAAGATTGTAAGAGAATTCCTTGCAGGAAGAAATAGCCTCCTGGGAATTGGAGAGGCAGCCCACGAGCAGGATTCCAGGCTCTCTGAGGCAATTCCTGCTGGCAGGAGACTGAGTGAATAATTCCAGGTGGCAGGAGCTGGCGTGGCCGTACGGGAGATGTCCTCTCCCATCCCTGTGGGAATGGAGAGGAAAGAAGGCAGATTAGACAAGAGGTGTTGTGTTCAGAGCATCTTTTCCAGCCTCAGCACTCTGCAAAGCGAAACCCTGCACGGTTTGCTCTGCCCTTCCATCCCCAAATCTGGATTGTCCCACCTTTGTGGGACCTGTTCTCACTCCAGGTTAACAAATCCCAGGGAGCAGCAGCACGGACTGGTTTGATTCCTGTCAGAGGCAGCTCTATGCCATTCCCTAAATCCTGCATGAGTGGCCTGACTATGGAATTTATCCTGGGAGTTGTGGTGTTTTCCTGACTGGAATCAAGTGAAGCTGGGTGAGGTATCCATCCTCATCTGGGGATCTGGAGAGATGGGCCAGCAAGAGAAAGCTGCTGCCTTTCCACCTGAACTCATCTCTCCCAACCCAATTAAAGCAGGAATTCCTTCCCCCTTCCCCACCATATGAACCCACGGGAAATCAGGATTACCCCCCTTCAACCCACAGGTACAACGTGCCTTGGAACTGAGATGTGAGAGGTGATGGAAGGGATGGTGAGATCATATTGAAGGAATGTTTCTTTTAGCCAGAAGCGCTTTTCCCTTCCCTCTGTTTTGCTTTCACCAGACACAGCCCCGGGTGAAACCTTTCATGTGGGGCGGGCTAGCAGGGGAATTAGTCCCCGATGTCAAAAAGCAGGATGGAGCTTGGCAGGAAGGTGTGAGGGTGGCAGGGCTGCAGCTGAGGGGTTTGCAGGAGACAGGTGAATCCTTGCACTGGGAGAACATTTGGCTGCAGGAATTCGCAGGGGAGCAGAGCGTGTTATCCCCAGCGTGGGGTTTGGTGCTGCTGGTGGGAAGCAGAATAGAAGTGCCTCGCTTTAAATGTCTTAATTATCAGGGTTTAGGTAAAAATGCTTTCGGCCAAGCTAAGGGAAGCCAGGCTGTGGTCGTTGTCCTGGCACGGTGTGTGTGTGCGCACAAGTGGCTTTTGGGAACTTACAGGGTTGGTTCTTTGCACCTCCCGAAGGAACCGAACTTTGTGGAAGGTGCAGAGCCAGGAGCTGCAGAGATTAAGGAGTTCAGAGAGACAACTGTGCCTGGAGGCAGAGGGCTCTGTGTTTAACCTGTAACATTCCCGAGAAGAAAGGGAAAGGATTAGGGAAGGAGAAGCTCTTTGTTGCTTTAACTTCTGTCCCTCTCTCTTCGCATCCAGCAGCTTTTCCCCTCAAGCGCTCAGCCCCTTTCCAGGGCACATCCTGCCACACGTCCCTGGCCTCTCCTCCCTCGCAGCCAGACAAATTGTCCCTGGGCAGGATCCTCCCCCGGCTGCCCGGGCGCCAGGGCTGACAGGGTGATGGCTGGCCAGGGGGACGGCAGGGAACGCGCCTGGTGCCGAGTGACAGCGCTGGGCTCCTGCCAGGGGGCACGGCGGGCTCTGCGGGGCACACACACACACACACACACACACACACCCCGTTCTGCGCACCGTACGCCCGCCGAAATCACTGCTCGGGACTGCTCAGCACCCACTGGTGCCTTCCCCTCCTCGCTCTGGGAGGGCGGAAAATGCTCCCGGAATGGATGGTTTGGAGGGTTCGAAGGGCGAGGACACGATGCCTTTGCTCGGTGCAGAGATGCCAAGGGGGCTGCTGGAACAGGGATACAGGATAGAATCACCCCAGAGACATCCCAGGAGCTGCTGGAACTGGGATACAGGATATAACCACCCAGAGACATCCCAGGGGCTGCTGGAACTGGAATACAGGATATAACCCCCCAGAGACATCCCAGGGGCTGCTGGAACTGGGATACAGGATAGAATGACCCCAGAGACATCCCAGGGGCTGCTGGAACTGGGATACAGGATAGAATGACCCCAGAGACATCCCAGGGGCTGCTGGAACAGGGATACAGGATAGAACCCCCCAGAGACATCCCAGGGGCTGCTGGAACTGGGATACAGGATAGAACCCCCCAGAGCCATCCCAGCCAGAGGGAGTTGTCCATGAGGATGCTGGTTCAGCCCTCATGTTGCAGCAGGAAATGTCCACTCTCCCACAACATGTTTTGTCCTGTTTGTCTTTGCAATTTAGGCAGTTCTCACTAAATAAAAAAAGAGGAGAAAATAATAAAAGCCGGAGCTGTTTCCCTGGCAGACCAAAACTATCCTTTTCATCCCAGCACCTTCCCAGATTGCCCCAAAACCTGGGCATTGGCGACTCCGGGATATTTGTCCCAGGATCAGGGCAGGGAGCTGCACGTGGGGCCATCACAAGATATTCCCATTCCCTTCAGGAGTCGGTGTTTTCCTTTTCAGTTGGTGTTCCCAGCGACACCAGCCCGGGCTGCTTTCTCCCTTTGATCTGGGGATCAAAGAGCAGGAGGGGACGGGAGGGAGGCGGTGGGGACAAGGCAGGCTGGGCACGGGATATTGGATTTCCCACCAAACAGCCCCGGAAGGGGAAAAAAAGGGAGAAAGGAAAAGTGGAAAATGAAACGAGGAGCGAGAGTGGAGAGGAGGAATGGCTGTGGTTATTAAAATAATATAGAAATACAGAGAATTTTAATAATATAATTCTGTATTATTTATAATTTAAGATTGCTAAATTTATAACAGATAATTAAACAAAATTAGAATTCTATAAAATACACATAAATTTTATATATCCCTGGAAGTGTCCAAGGCCAGGCTGGAGCATCCTGGTCCGGGGGAAGGTGTCCCTGCCCATGGCAGGGAGATGTAACTGGAGGGTATTTAAGGTCCTTTCCAACCCAAAGCCATCAGGAAATTCGGGAACCTCCCCCTTCTCTGTGGAGGAAGGAATAGACAAAGTCTGACATTTCCTAGATTTTTGTGTGGCCAAAGAGGCTGATTATCCTGCAAATAATGCTGGGGGTGTGGGGTCAGCCTGCCCGGCCGGGAAGTCATGATTCATGGATGGGTAACAACTGGAGTTGGCCAAAGGGAATGGAATGGAGGGGAAAGGAAAACAGGGCAGGATGTCGGAGCAGCAGGAGCGGGGCCAGCTCCATACGTGTGGTTTGGACAGCAAATTCCTCCTTTGCCGTGGCATACAGAGGGACTTGACAGGAATTTGGAGGTTTGTCGCTCGACTCCCATTTCAGGCTTCTGGAAAACGCCATAAAGTGCTGTGAGGAGCAGTGAGACAAAGCCGTGATGCTTTTGCAACGTGCCCAGGCCAGCAAGGGAAGCTTGGAGCCGGGATATGCAACGGGAGTGGCCAGCACTGCCCACGGAGGGGCTTCTCCACGTGTGTCTTTCCATGTAAGCCTTCCACTGAAACGGTCGAAAGGGGAAACGCAGACTCGACATTGCGAGGGGAGAATCCACCCAGAAACCCAGGATGGTTTGGGTGGAAAGGACCTTAAAACTCCTCCAGTTCTCACCCCCTGCCTTGGGCAGGGACACGTTCCAGTGGACTGGGATGCTCCAGCCTGGCCTTGGACACTTCCAGGGATGGAGCAGCCACATCCCAACCTGTGCCAGGGCCTGCCCACCCTCCCAGCCGGGGAATTCCTTCCCAATATCCCGTGTGAACCTCCTCTGCCACTGTGAAGCCGTTCATTCCCCCTTACCCTGTCACTCCAGTACCGGAGGAAAAGTCCCTTTCTGGCTTCCCTGTATCTTTGGCAGGATCTGGAGGTTTCCTACAGGGAAATATTTGTTTTCCCCATTTTCCGTTCCTCTTCTCTCCCCTGTGCCATGATTTCAGGCAGTGCTCTGAATGGACTCTGCCACGAAGGCGAAGCCCCACTGCCACCGCTCAGGGTCCTGCTTTCCGACCTCAGCAAGGCACAGCAAATGACCCAAAGGAGCTGGAGAGCTAAAATAATTCGGATATTCCACGTGTGAGCTTTGCAGCAGGTTCATTTGCTCTCTTTTCACAGCTACCTGGGCAGTGGTGAGAAGATCCAGGTCAGGTGTGGGAAGGTTAATGAGAGGGTTTTCCTCCAGTTTTAACCCTCGATCCCCACATCAAATTCTCCCTCATCCCCCTGGGAGGAGCAGACGATGTGTCTGCAGACACAGGATCAGCAGGAGTGGTTGGGGCCGACATCTGAAAGCAGAAACCATTGTGGTGACACTGCCTGGAGAGTTGAGTGGAAGGGTGGCCAGCAAGGGAGTCTTCAGGGTCCGTTTAGGATTTTTAGGTTGTTTTTTTTTTTAAGGAGAGCAGAAACAGGAAAGTCAGAATTTCACAATGTCTGCGCTGAAAGAAACGAGAGACCAGGTCAGCAAGTCCAAGCCCTTGACTGGAAATCTCGAATTTCTGGTCTGCTAGGTAATGTGTATGGAATTCCAGGGGGGAAAAGGAATTCACTGCCCAGTCCTGCTGCTCCTCGAGCCTGACCAGGAAGGGAGTGAGAGCCCTTATCCAGGGATCTCGCCTGGGGGCCAGGGCTGGCATCCAGACCACAACCACATCCTGGAGCCCCAGCCTGGGCAGGACCCATCGCGTGCTCACCCCGAAGCTCTGCTGGAAGAGCTGCAGCCTCATCTCAGAGAGGGTGGCACGGGGAAGGAGGGGGCTGGGACGTGCTCCTGTGCCTCCTGGAGTCTCCCCAAAACCTCACCATTTCGTAACGTTTAAGCTCTGAATATTAACTCAGGTCTAATTTAAGGGCAAAATACTAATTTTAGGTGCAACTTAAAGGCTGGAGGCTGGAAGTGTGAGCTCATCTGCTGGTGAGTGCAACACACGAGGTGTCGCTCCCGAGGGCTGGAAGAGTTTTGGCATCAAGGCACGAGCTTACTAGGCTGGCAACGTCTTCCCTCTGACTTCCAAGATATCCCGGTTTCCAGAAGAATTCCACCTATTGCCAATAGGTGGAGGGTGAGGAGCAAAACACGATGCAGGCAATAAAACTCCTCTAATGGGGAAGAAAGTTCCAGGCCTGGGCAAGGACCAGCAGGGAAAGCCAAAGCTGCAAATGACTCTTTCAGGTGATCAGAATTGTGTATTAAATATTAATTATTATGTGTTAATGCACAAACCTGTGTATTAAGTTGATGTTTATTAATGGCCTTACTGGAGCCAAGCGCCCTGAGTTCCCAGGCTGGCTGTGCCATGGAATTGTTCATTTTTGAATGGCATCAGACAAGACGCTTTCCTCCCACATGCTTTCGTTTACCTGCTGGTAAAACACAGGAGAGGGGCAAAAAAAGCCTCCTTCTTTTGCTAGAGGTGAAATCTTGGAGATAAATAGGGAAAAATCCCCCCAACCCCCAAAGAACCCAAACAAAAGCCCCCTCCCCAAACTCCCAGTCCCTTTTCTTTTGCAGCCCCTTCTTTCTTTGGAAATCTGCTGCTGCAAGGAACCTTAAAGGCAACGGGGGAGAGCACAGCTCTTGCTCAGACTGCAAATCTTCCAAAGGATTAGGGTTTTACTTCAAATAGAGGAATGTAAATGTGTCTGGCTCCATAGTGGCTGGAAATTTCCCTCTGGAGCCAACGTTGGGCCATACTTGGCGGTGCCGGGACATTTGTTTGCCCACCCTGGTTGGACCTCGGCTCTCAGGCTGGAAAATGTTAAAATGGGCTCTGTGTGCTTTTAGCACCATAAAGCAGAGGGGTTTTTTTTGGGGGGGGGATCAGGAGGAGGGGCCGGGGGTAGGACTGGCTAAAGGTGATTATTCTCCCTTGCTCCCGGTTGGAAAGCCGGGGAAGGAGCCGGGTTCGTTTAGTCTGGGAGTCTGAGCTCGGCTATTCCCCTGCTTGTCTGGTTTTTAGGCATCTCCCTCTCCTGGCATTTGGTCCCCTTGTAGCTTCACAAAGGTATTTGGGGCTCTAAAGGCCACTGAGGCCAGTGGGGATTTGGCATTTTAGTGCCTTTTGTGGTTTCAGGTTCTCTTTAGAAGGGCAGGAAGGGACGGAGCTCCTGAGCAGGCAGAAGGGACGCGTCAGCAGCGGGTTGGGCTGGGTGGGACAGAGGGCAGTGTTCCTGCACGGAAGCAGCACCCTAGCTGTGCTGGGAAGGGGTCCGGGGGAAGATCTGAGCACACACGGAGAGCAGGGGGTGGACCCTGGGATGACCAAACCCGCTCCAGAACCACAGAGGCACAGAGCAGCCCGAGCTGGAAGGGACCCACAGGGGTTGTCAAGGCCAAGTGCCGGCCCTGCACACCTTCGAAGTCACCACTCAGGTGGCTGGAAATGCCAAGAGGGACCTGTTGGATAAATACGACCCCGGGGTTTAATGGGTGGGATAGATCCAAGATGCTGCAGGAAATCATGGAGAAGTGGCTGGTTGAGGACTTGAGCCGGAGCGCCCAGTTCCATCACAGGCAGGGAGGTGGAACGGGATGATCATCCAGGTCCCTTCCAACCCAAACCATCCTGGGATTCTGGGATATATTCAGGAATGAATCAAGAAAACCTTCTTCTCTGCTTTCCCTTCCCCTTTTTCCCGAGAGCTCGAGAATGAAGCTCTTTTTTGGCGCATTCTCTTCCCAGCAGAATTTCCCCCAACTCCAGGGAGCACCAAAGTCCCTCCTGACCCTTCCTGCCCTTCCCAAAGAAATATGTTCAGCCAGGACTTTGACGGGCTCAGCTCTGCAGCCCTCAGTGGCAGTTTGTGTTTATGTAAGTGGAGCACTAACATTTACTTTAGATTATCCTGGGTTTTTCGGAACTGAAGGGAAGATTATGCTGCAGCTTTTTCTATTTCAGAGGTGGGGAACGGGGAACGGTCCCATGGCAGGGCCCAGGACTGCTCTGCTTTGCATTAAGTATGAAAATCAGAGCAGAGGGACGGTTGGGACTCGAAGTAAAGTTGTGTGAGGACAGTGGAAATCCATGATTTCTCAGGAGAGGCAACATGAAAGTGGGAAGAGGGGAAACCTTTGGCTGTCCCAGACCAACTGCTTTGGTACAAATGACCCTGAAGTCTGGAAATAACTCCACTGACCTCAACCAGGGGTGATTTATATCAAATAAATACCAGACTCGATACTGAGAAATAGAAATGATTGTGTTAATATTTATAATCTGTCGGTATCTGAGCAGTGACATTCAGTGATGATACACTATATATTTGTGATCTGTTGATATGCATTTTTAATATATTCTAGTAACACAGCAAGTGAGAGCTGTAGAATCACCCAGGAGTTGCACTCAGGGATCCCTGTGAGTCCCTTCCAGCTCAGGATATTCCGTGATGGGAATAGTAAAGACTCCGAACTCGGAGACAAACATCTTTAACCCAAACACCACCAATAAATGCAACACTTTGGAGAAACCGATCGCAAACATTCCTTCTCAAAGTTAAAACGTGCTTAGAAACCTCCTCAGCACCTCTTTAAATAACATTTACATAATTTAAGGGAGGAAATTCCCACATGCTGAATGACACAGGGATCATTCTGATCCAGGCAAAGGCAGGAAATCCAATGCTAAGCCTGAAATCCCACACTTGGCCGCTCCTGCTGTGCCCCACCAGTGACGTGGGTTGTCCAAGTCCCAGCTCCGCGGCCACAGCCCTGCGTGGGACCCATCTGCGCCTCATCCGCAGGGCTGTGAGTCCCTTTGGAGCCTGGAATAACGGGAAGCTGCAGTGAAATCCCTTGGTGTTCAGTGCCTTGCATCCTTTTGGCACCTTTCGGATCTTCCAGCACAGACCTCTTGGAGCTGGATGGCGGCTGTGGCAGAAGGTCTGTCAATACAATAAAACAAACCCCATATCCCTCTTCCCGGCCTGGAATGAAATCCAGGCTCTCTTTAATCATTCCCACCATCCAGCAGGCAGGATCAGCTGCCAGGACAAGCGCTGGCATCCCCACAGGCAACTGCCCGGCCAGAGCCACGGGCACCCCCGAGCCAGCTGTGCCGTCCGCAGGTTTCGCTACCGCCCTGCCACAGAGAACCGGGCTGGCAGTGCCAGCTGGGCAGCTGTTCCCTTCAGGAGCCGTTCCCGGCTCTCATTCCCGGGGCAGTGTTTTCCCTGCCCGCACAGACACGCCGCTGGCATTGCCACCGGCACCTTAAAAAGCTCGGGAAGGGAGCGGGGCGGGCAGGGGTGTCTGCGCAGAGACCACCCACGGGCCGTATTTACGAAGCAAAGAAACAAACCCTAAATCGTCTCCCTTCTCCAGAAGCCCCACCTGAGTCCCACAGCTGTGTGGTCCTGGCAGAGCCTCGCCCGCCCCTGCCCGGCTCCCCGCGGGAACAAACACAACCTGCTCCATCCCTTCGCTCCTGGTCGAGGTTCTGAGGGAAAGCCTAACCCTAACCCTAACCCCAACCCTAACCCTAACCCCAACCTTCCACTAGCCCAGGTGGCTCCAACCTGGCCTTGGACACTCCCAGGGATGGGGCGGCCACAGCTTCCCTGGGTACCCCGTGCCAGGGTCTGCCCACCCTCTGGGGAAAGGCTTTCTTCTGCAGCTGAGGAAAGAAATGTCCACACCTGAGGGTGGGTTTGGCTCGGCTTCTCTGGGGGTCAGTCTCCGGGGGACCGGCTTTGGCTTTTCCTCTGGGGAAAACAGGTGTCCATCCCTGGTGCTCTTCATTTCCCACCTGACAAGGGTGCCCTCAGGAGAGGCCTTTGGGACAGGCACTCTCTTAAAAATTCATCCACAGGCTCTGCCTGGGCTCCAGAGGGACAACCATGGAATCATTTGGGTTGGAAAAGACCTTGAAGATCAAGTCCAACTTCATTTATAAAGCCTTTTTTTAAACATAAATAGTGCTTTGTAGTTATAAATAAATTTATTTTAGTTATGTGTTTATATAAAGATATTTCTTTATAAATAGATGTCTTTAAACAAAACTTTATTCACGTACCCTTATTTATAAATTAATTAAAAAGCAGTTTTTGCAAGGGAGGTTTTAATGATTCGTGCCCACCTGTCCCAAGCCTGTCTGGCTGTGGAAAGGGGAGTGAAATCCTTTGGGAAGGGCTGTGAAATGATGTGCCCGGGTCAGCACTGGCTCTTCTGTAATGAAAAGCCTTCGAGGGCCAGATCTGTCTGCTTTTATCTCTCTGAACACTCTTGGATCTACTCCCCGCCATTCACTTCCAGGTGATTGACACTTCCCAAAAAAATCACCTGAGCTCAAGGGAAGGGCAGCTCTTTTCTTAGACTGTTTGCAAACCAAATCCTACCCAGGAATCACAGAATTCCCGGAGCTGGAAGGGACCCAGAGGAACCATCAGATCCAAGCCCTGGCCCTGCACAGACACCCCAAGAGGAGAGTAAAGCGTTCGGAGCTTGGGGTTTGGAGAAACTCCCCCAAAGCTGCAGACTCCTCTGACCTGGGCTGTGCATCTGCAAAAATAAACCAGCAAGCCCAAAGGCTTCCTGCAACATGGCTGATATTTCTCCTTCCATTCCACCTGCTAACTCCCCTAGGAAGGGCATTTCCAGAGCTTCCCGAGTGAAGGTCTCGAGAAAAATTAGATCAAAACACTGCAAGTAGCTCCCGGGAGAGAAGGCCTAAAAAAGTCCAAAGAGAAAAGACTGATAGAGAAATAAAACCCCTCTGAAATTCATTGTCACTCCCAGAAAGTGTCCCAGGGAGGCTCCTCTGACTCTTTCTTGCCCCACTTTCAATCTTGCCTGGCTTTTTGGCTGCCGGCGCGGGCTCTGCTGAGAACAGCTCGTGTGAATGTATCGCACCGCAGTCAGTATAAACACGGGGGAAATTAAATATACCATGTGCAAATCCCAGTGCAGGGCAAGGCTGAGGCGTGCTCGGAAATATCTCTGTCCTGCAAAAGTGGCTCCACACAAAATCCGGGTGCAAATCCTGAGAAATAATATTATCTCCGTGTGTGTGCAACGCGGTGGAAAACCTTCCTTGGGATGTCAGATCCCGCTGGGGGGACGGAGGGGATTCCTTGGACGCTCCCTGGGGCCAAGCACAGCTCCCAGGGGGAGATCAAGGGAGCACAGAGACACTGTCGTGCTTGGCTCGTGATTCCAGGAGGGCTGAAGTCAAACTGCCAGAAATCCGATAGTCTGGAATGTGCTCTAAAATAAATATTTCCTCCCAGGTGTTTATTTTGTCTGGAGGTTACGAGTCAGGTTGACAGGGCTACAAACCAGCTCCTTGCCTTGGGATTATCCAGGTTCTGGGAGTCTTCTCTAATGGATTTTGGGGCTTATCTTCCGCAGTCTTGCTCTCTCATGCCTCGACTGGAGAGGAAGGACGAGTGATGGATGGTCAGGGCACCTTGTGCATGTTGTCTCCAGCACACAGGACCACTGCGGGATCTCAGGATGATACTGGTGGGAAGCAATTCCAGAGTTCGTTGGTCCAGCCCTCAAGAGCCTTCTATAAAGGGGACTTCTCCTGTCTTCAGGAAAGCAATTGAGCCCTTGTGAACGTTGTCCAGGTCTAATTTATACAGGACTGGGAAAGGCTGGAAAAGGAACAAAGGGAGGCGTTGGGAGCAGCCCTTTGTAGGTTGTCCAGCTCCACCAAGGATGGTCGTGCAGCCCACAGGTGCTCTCGGCTCCGCCAACAGAACTGATGGAATGGGACCAAATTCTGAACAAACTTGTGGTTTTGTACAAGTTTTCTTTGGCAGACCTTTAGCAGAAAGTAAACAGTTGATAGTTGTGTTAGATTGTTGCTGCTCTTGGAAATGAGAGGTTGGGAAGCGATTCCTGCTCTGCTCCGAGATGGGGATGCAACCAAGTGCAGTCGGTCCGTCATCACGGAGCGTGTCCAGTGGGACAGCACACAACTCCTCCTCCTGCTTTCAGACCTGCTTTCCACCAGAGGCAGAAAATCTGGAATCTTCTTCTGGAGCTGAGGGTGGGCAGGCCTTGGCACAGGGTGGGCAGGGAAGCCCCATCCCTGGAAGTGTCCAAGGGCAGGTTGGCTGGGGCTTGGAGCGACCTGGGATAACGGAAGGTGTCCCTGCCCATGGCAGGGGGTGGCACTGGCTGGGCTTTTATGGTCCTTCCAACCCAAAGCATTCCATGATTCTGGTGAGCAGCCCGGACAGATCTTGGTGCAAACACAGAGCAGTTTCCCAGGTGCACCCACGTGGATGGGGCGTTGCAGTGAAAGGACGAGCTGCGGTGTCTCCTTGTCACTCCGGTGCTGGGTGACAGAGGGGCGGGCAGGTCTGGATCCGCTGCTTTCAGAGGGTCTGCACCCTCTCGAAACGGGAATTTTGGCCCTCAGAGAGCCTAACTCCATGCAGTACTGGGACTCAACCCCTGTCCAGTACAAGGAGTGCCCCCAGGAAATGGAATGTTCTGCGATGGGGTTACCACAGGGATAACATCCCGCTGACTTGTCCCGGGAGCTGAACTGGTTGCTGAGGGCTCTCGTGGCCACAACCTAAGAAGAAAGAGCTTGAAACGGGTTGTCTTGTTGAGTGGAGCAGACCCAGGACACAATCCCAGGGCGATGCCATACCAATCCTGAGCTGCAAAGCTGCTTTGAGTGCCTGCAGAGCTCCCAGTGTCCCCCTCTCCCACCTCCCCTGGCTCCTCTCATCACGACATGGGTGGCACGTCCAGCCTGAGCAGACTGTGCTTTCCTGTCCTCAGATTATTCTTGGCAGTCTCTGGGTTCTTTATGACTGGCTCTCTGAAGGAGCTAAGAAAGATCAACACACACTATGTCATTTTGTCTGGGAGGCCGTGCAGGGAGAGGGTGGGGTGGCAGGAAAAAGAGGAGAGCGGATGACCCTGGAAAATGAAGCCTCATGTCAGGCCTGCCTTGGGAAACATTTCACCCAGTTTGGGAAGGGTTAGAACAGCTCAGCTGCGTGGAGGGTGGGGGAGCCATGGATTAGCAGAGTCACAGGACGGTTGGAGTGGCCACAGTGGGGTCTTCTGGTCCCACCTCCCTGCTCGAGGGTCCTTGTGCTACTTGATGGTTCCCGAGAATCTCCAGTGACGCGTTTGGTGTCAACTGAATCGACATCTGTGACCTCTGAGACTCAAACAGGGGCAGGAATGGGCCTGGAGTTGGTGCTGCAGCACCTGTAAAGCTGCTCAGATGAGGAGCTGCAGGTGGAGCTGCTCCTTCCTCAGCCCCTCCAGCCCGAGCAGACACGCAGCCTGACTTCTTGGCAACGTCAGGCCATGCATGAAATCAGCCTTTTCCTGACAACTTCACCAATGTTTCATGGCATAATGAGGTTAATTGACACAGTGGACCTGCAATTGCACACGTAACAACTCACAGGTCGCTAAGCAAACAGCAGTAACTCAGGGAGTGCAGAATGAGATCATGTCCAGCCCGTTCTGAACACAGAATTTCTGTTCTGCGCTGGCCTGACACAGAGGGCAACACAGTCGACCTGTTTGATGCCATTTTAGCAAAGACTTGGGAATAATCGGTCCTCAGTTTGGAAGTTAAATGTTTCCAAGCCCAGAATAAGACAAGGGGGTCGGTCCTAAAAATGAAAGCAAAAACCTGTGCAGCGCAGTCAGAATTGTCCACAATAAATTAAGGTTGAGCCCAAGGCCTAGGAACGGTTTTATCTTCAAAGCAGAACATCCACCATCAGTCAGAAGAGGAATGATCCCAAAATATTCATGATTCCATAGGACTGCGGCCATCAACCAGCTGAGCGGAGCCTGAACACCCAGGTCAAATGGTTCTGTGCTGACACAGCTCCCTGAGGTGGGACTTCTTGCGGCCATGAAGATGCAGAGGGAGCAGACAGAGGTCACATCCCAGGAAAAGTTCCCCGGGTTCAGCTGGGAAGCGACACCTTGTTCTGTCTGGTCACTCAGTGCAAGGCCAAAATCTCCCTCTTGACAGGCCAGTGGAAATTGGGGGATAAAATGAGAGACAAGTTTGTCTGGAGCATGAAGTGTTCCAGCACATGAGGGAATGTGATGGTGTTTACCACCAGGAGATGGTTGGAGGCCAGTTGGACACAGAGCTCGCTGTCAAAAGATGATGGAGAACTGAGCCCCATTTAGGGAGGCTCTGAAAGGAATAAACAGGAAAGCAAACGTCAGAGAGGGAAGGAATTTGCCTTCAAATGGATGTTCTCCAAAGCCATCTGCTCACAGCCTAACCATGATAACGATTTATTGTCTCCTCTGGGCTCAGTTGAACCTCACTTGATGCCAAGTGCAGAGTATGGGCCTGCCTTGCCCCAGGGAGTGCTCAGTGTGCAGTACAGGCTCCCAGGGGAGATGACAACCAGGGAACGAGCCCAGGAAAGGCGCTGGCTTTGCCAGAGATGGAGCTGGGTCTGCCCTGGGAGGAACCTCCCCCTCCTCACCCCAAAGTGGGTTTAAACCTGGTGGCTTTCAGCAAGTTGTGAGCAAATTGAGCTTCAAGCCAAGTGTTTGCATGCAAAAGGCTGCTTCATCCATCACTGGAAAGCCACATTTAAAGGTTGAAAAATGCCATTTTCTTGGGCTGTCATTAGGGGGAATTGGGGCATTAGAGATAATTCATTAACCCACTGTAATTGAAGTTGAAGTTCTAGGAATCTCTCCCACACATGTGGCTGGATCAGCAGCAAAAATCAACTGCTGTGAGCACTTCTGATGGTCCTGGAGGACATTCCTTGGAAGGGAAATGTGGGAAAACAGGGAGACACTGGGAATTCAGAGTTGTCAGAACAATATTTCCAACTCCCTCTTTCACTCAGTGCTTATTGCCACAGACTCGCCCCTAATGGGGAGACAGAAGTTTGGAGAATTAACTGAGGAAAAGGGCAAAGCCATGCAGTGACCTGGCATCCTGTGGAGAAGGAAAGGGAGCAGATTTCCATGGATGTATCCGAGTTTACCCACAAAACTCTGGTAGCCAGCGAGGAATTCCTGCTTAAAAGCACGGAGCAGAAATAGAAAAGGTGCAGCAAAGACTAAGAGGTATAACCAGAAATACAGAACTACGTAGGTTAGACTGACTCTTCTGCCTGGAAAAAAGATTAATGGAGACATTTAAAAGTCTATAAAGCCCCATAAAGCAGAGGAGAGGAATCAAATAGACCCAATTTGTGTGCAGACCCCAGCACAGACTATTTCCCTGCGTTGTCATGTGTGGACAAGAAGGTTTCAGAAATGGAGCCAACACCCTCAGAGAACAGAGTGGGAGACGCACGTAAGCCTGGCTTTGCCCAAAGTGAATCAAGATGATATTCATTCCAGGAAATTTGTTTTCATTCACTGGAGAATTTAATTAGCCATGGAAGGAACTCTAATTACGCTTAAGAAGAAAGTCCTGAGAGCCAGTCATTTTCTATTGTTTCCAAAGTAAACACTGGAGGCCTGGGCAATTTTTAGATCATCTGGGTTACAATGAAAATAACAAAGATGGCTAAAGTTGATTCGAACGTCGAATAAAAAGGCAACAACCTTTCCCAGGAGTTTGGTGCCTCCATCTCCTGGCAGGACACACTTGGTGGTCCAACTACAACTTCGCCACCTCTGAAAGCAACTGAGATTGGGTTGTGCAGCAGTGATTTCCTTGGGACAATTCCTTGGGAATGCAGGTCAAGCTTTCACTTCCTCTCTCCTTTTGTCTGCAAACAGCTATTCCTTGGCTAGAAAATGGGCCAGAGCCACAGAACCAGCACGCAGTGGAGATGTGAGGATGCTACACAGGAAAATGCTTAGTGAGAGTCTTTATAATGAGCTTAGTATTTAATTCTAAATGGAAAACAGAGTTTAGGTTCCTCATTTGCTCTCTGGGCCTCACAATAGACTTGCCTCATTTCCTGCTATAACCCTTCAAAAATCAAGCCTTGGGACCCTTCAAAAATCAAACCTTGGGACCTTGATATTTTATTAATTGCATTAATAGTATATCACAACATTCAAGGCTCAGCAACCCTGCCCAGGGCGAGTCATTTCCCTTTCCAATGTCTTGGTGTTTCCTTGCGTATCTGAAGCAGAAGAAACCCTCCCTTGCCTTACAGATGTTCCTGTGAGCCTTAGTGAGGCTTGATTAATGTTATCCAAGCACTTGGAGCTCTTTGATAGGGTAAGAAGCTTCCCAAATGCCAAACAGGGCTCTTTCCAGCTGAGTTAGGTTGAACTCAAGCCCTGTGAGAGCACACAGATGGTATTTCCCTCGGTGACATTGTTGGATTTTGGCTCCGAGGGGAGCTCTTGGCTGTGGAGTCGTGTAAGACAAACATCCTGAGGCTGGTGACCATCTGGAGGGCTCTGATTAGTGGTAACATCTGCCTCTGGTCTCTGGAGCCCAGATGGCAGAAGGCAGTGTGGTAGAGTGTGCAGGACACCCAGGAGGGCTGTGCTGGTGGCACTCCCAGCAGGAGTTTCAGCAATTTGCTGTTCAGTGCAGCGTCCAGGGTCCTGGGAAAGGCTGCAACTCATTCCAAGAGAGATGGAAAGTAACCCAGGGGGGACAGGGGATAATCTAGAGGGTTTAGCTCCTCGGTCGTGTTTAATCCCAACCCTCCTCTCTGAGCAGCCTGCCATACCTGCTGGGAGCTCCTCGGGGATGGCTCTGCAGACAGAATTGTTGTCCTGGGGCCGGGTTGGAACCTCTGGATTTGTTATTCCCTCACATCTGCTCGTGGGCTGGGACCAAGGGTGAACCTGTTCCCAACTCAAACACACTAGTGCCCTCGTATGTGAGAACTGGGCACTACTGGCTGCTGGGGAACCTCCTGCCAGGGCTTTTTGGGGTTTGCTTTTGCACCATGACCTGCTTCTTCAGTGCTCAAATTCCTGCCACTTATATTCCCCTCTCTCTTGCATCTTGAAATGAGAAGAACTTATTTCTGTGCTTATGGCAGAGATTAATTCCAACAAAAAGGAGCTGGATGCTCGATGATTTAACTTTGGGAAGCTTCACAGGCATCCACTGCTTTGCTGAGGTTGGGCAGATGCTGCCTTGTCTTGTCTCCTCTTCCACTACAACTCTTGCAGCGACACAGCAAAAGCTCTTGTTCCAGTCGCGTGTTTTATTGTGGCTTTGGTTGGGTGGTTTTTTTGGGCTCTTAAAACCCCAGCTTGCACACACCAGTGTTATTCCATCCTCCCCCCGAGCCCGTGTCCCTGTGCAGAGCTGGGGACTCCAAACCACAGATGGGAGGAGGAAATGAAGGGAGAAGGCCGAGCATTAGCACGGCGCCCGCCAGCGGTGCCACAGCAGCCAGGGGACACTGCTCGCCATTGTCCCACCCCGAACCCCCCTGCAGGGCCTTCAATTACTGCTGGAACCTTCTCTGCCTTGGCCTCTGCATCCATCCCCTTGGCTGAGTGGCACTGTAGAACTGGAGAGGGGAACAGCACACCAGGCTGATGACTTGCAAGATGATCCTCCTTCCTGCTCGCTGTTGTTTCACAGCTCCTGCAGGCGAGAGCACAGCAGCCAAAAAATCAATCGGTCTCATTTCATGCAGTGGAGTTTCTCAAAGGAAAATCAATGAGGCTGCAAAGTGGATCGATCATTTCTGCTCTTTGGCAGAGGAAATGCTAAATCAGACACTGCTCCTTTCTCCCAGCACCCAAACCCCCTTTGGTAGCAAATTATTTTTTATACTGCCTTTCTTAGCAAATCATTTCTTATACTCCCGTTCTTAGCAAATCATTTCTTATCAAAGATCCCCCGCCCTGGGCTGAGCACTCCCAGGCTTGCAAAATCACTTTTTTGCCCAGCATGGGGAGTGAGAAAATGTCTCTTCTTTCAGTGCCAATTGTGAGATTTCCTCCAGCTCCAGAGGCCTTTGGCTGGGCTGAGGGAGCTCAGTGGCACCATCCCGTTCGTGCAGCCTGGACACTGCTCAGCCCAGGGCAGGATTAGGCTGAGCACAACCCATCTAGGCTGACCTGGGATGCAATTCCCTGCTCCCTGAAGAATGTCCCAGCCCTCTGTGGGTTGGGCTGGGATTGAGCATTGCTGTAACGTTGTCTTTGTTGGTTTAATTTTCTAATAACATATTTCACTGAGCAGAGCAGCCAGACTGGAGCCATAACCCAGAGCAGCAGTTGGCATGAAAAACTCTACTGTATTTCTGACACTGGGGTCTTTTATAGCCAGGGGATGATGGTTTCAGCACCAGGGCAATTGCAACCAAGGATTAAATATCCCAATTAGCGCAATTCACAGTTATTGACAACGCTGTTTTCTTTCCAACATTCCCCAAGGACAAGAAGCTGCTCTGTGTGAATCTGAAGGCAGAGGCAGGAGGATGAGGCAGAGTTTATTGTATGGATTTCCAGAGGTGCTGTGAGGTAAAAGGGACTTCACAGCCCTAATCCAGCACCTCAGAGGGGTGTCTGTGTACAAATGGCATTTTGGACTTGGGTTTGCTGAGTAGGGCTGAACTATATAAGAATATATATATAAATATAAGTAAGTATTTGCCCAGCAGATTCTGTATCAGCACCTGCCCAAACCCCCAAACACAGGCATTTCTTCTGCATCCCCACCTGCCTTGTGGAAATGAGAGGAAAAAAGCCCTGAAAGGTGGTTTCCATGGACACAAAAAGTCCAAGGGAAAGCACAATAATAATAATATAACTAATACCAGTTTCCCCAGCTCAGACTGTAAATGCAGGTCCATTTCTGGCTGTGTCCTTTCAGGTTCTAGTCCCTGCCAAAGCTGTGCAAAAAAAGCAGGATCATTAAGGTTGGAAAAGCACTCTAAGGTTATCGAGTCCAGCCACGAACCCCCTGGACACTGCCAGGTCCACCAGTAAACCGTGTTTAAAATGCTGTTTGCCCAAACTCAGTTCACCAGATTGTTCTAGATTTGCCCAGAAAAACAAAAAAGGGGGGGAAAAATTCCTCCCATTTCCTTCCCTCTCACCTGGATGCCCAATTCCACTCACAAATAAGGGCAGGAACATCCAAGCACACACTGGCAGTGCCACGCAAGGTGACTCCCAAGGATCAGTGGTTACTAAATGATCATTCAATCCCAATTTCTATCTTCTTAATTTTTGTATTTTCTTTACCTTCAGTTTCTTGCCAGAGAGGGGACCAGCACAGCTGTGGAAAGATGCTGCATTGAAAGAGTTAAAAAATAAGAAATCATAACTGTCTTTTAAATAAACCTCGGTGTTACTGATCCAGTTGTTTATGAGTCTCTGTTCCAGCCCATTTCACTGACAAAAGCCAAGGGAAATGAGTGTTTGATGTCTGAAAGCCATGGGAAGCCCATAGGCCTCACATGAGAGGGGAAGTGGTGGAATAAACACCCTGATTGCACGGCAGGGGCTGAGAGAGAAATCAGGGAATCACAGGTTGTTTTCAGGCAGGAGAAGAAAGAGAGGACACGTTTGGAATAATTCAAGGAATGGGGACACTTAAGCATTTAAAATCATGGAATATCCTGAGCTGGACCCATGAGGATCATCCAGTCCAACCCCTGGCCCTGCACGGTCACCCCAACAATCCCACCCTGTCCCTCAGAGCGTTGTCCAAACATCCCTTGAGCTCTGGGAGCCTTTTCCCAATATCCACAAACCTTCTCAGCAGAGATTCTGGGAGCGGAGGGCGAGCCTGGAAGTTCCCTGGCGATGGGAAGCCCCATTTGGTATCTGAGCTAAACAGAAGCAGCTCCCTTTGGCTCCCAGTGCCCACAGAACTGTCCTGCGCCTTCAAACCTGCCTGCAAGGACAGAACCTTCCAGGTGGCTTTGTACCTGTCCACTGACATTGCTGACACTGCATTTTCCTGCTAACTCGGCCTCTTTGCAGGAATCTGCAGCCACTTCCAACCTGCTCCTGCCTTGTGCCCGTTCTTCTGCCTGGGGTCCTTCAGAGCTGCACTTCCCGTGTGATGGAGAAATCCCTGCTCAGCGTGAGCCCAGCGTGGACGTGGAAGGGGAACGCGGTGGGAGGAGAGGAAATTAGGGCCTTTGATCTCTTGTTTCATCTGGAAGGCATCGAGAGCCAAATGTTTTTGGGTAAACAATCTGTCCGAGGTGGGGAGCGAACAGATGCACATGGATTGGGTGGGGTGCTCCCTGCAGGAGCCGGCGTGGCACCGATGGAAGGCGAGGGATGGGATGTGTCCCAAGCATTCCCCTGCCTGCTGAGGCAACCCCTCACTTGTCATGTGCCCTGGCTGGGGCTGAGCCCTGCACGTGCCAGGGATGAGTGGAGGCGCCCTTGCTGGCAATCCTGGGACAATTAATGTTGGAAGAGGCCACTGGTCCAACTTGATACCCCAAGCAGGGTCAGCTCTGGGGGCAGAGCGGGTTACTCAGGGTTTTACCCAGTTGGGTTTGAAAACCTCCACAGTTGGGGACTGCACAACCTGTCTGCTCCAGCTGATCCAGTAACTGACTGCTCCCACGATGAAGAAAATGTCTTTTAATCCAGCTTCAACCTCTCTTATGTCAATGAGCCCACTGCCTCTTTTCCTCCTGCCACAGCCCACCACGGAGAGCCTGGCTCTGTGTCCTTGCCAGCTTCTCACAGCTTGGCATTAGTGCCCCCAAAGCTTTCCTCTCCAGGTTTATCTGACCTTCCCACCTGTACAGCACCTTTGGAACCACTGCCAGGGATCAGGTCCCCACTCGGGAGACATTGAATTCCCCCAGGCATTTCCCACTTCCAGAGGCTCCTGCCACCACTCCCTGGACTGACCATGGCTCTGGTTGTGTCCTGCCTCTTCTCCCAAAGCAAATGGAGCAGAGAGCTGCTGCTGGGACACTTTAACGACAATAAAGTTCCTCTTGGCACGGCTGGAATCAAAAGCAAGGTCATTTTACCCCTCATTTTCATCTCAGCCCTTCCCCACACAAGCATCTGTCTCCTCTTGAGTGACCCCAGTGCTCAGGACAAGTGGGCCAGGACATCCTCCCTGGTGCTGATTCCACACAGTTGCAATATTGATGTCTTTCTTTGCAGAAAGAAATCTTTGGGATTTCTGCAACCTCCTGATCCTGCATTTCATTTGTCTCAGGTTTTAGGATTTATTTCGGTGACTCCAGCCCTGATGTCTGAGACTGGCTGAAAATAGCAAGTGAGTCTGATCTTATCTGCAGCTATTAGAGCCTCCAATTATCTCCTCCCGGGACTATCTGTTACTCCTAAGAAATTAGATCTTGCTTATTGTTTTCTTACCCCTCTCCCTGTCCTCATAAACCTTCCAGCTCGGGGCTTTGCTTTGATGCAGCTTTTCAGGAGCCAGATTGGACTTTCACAAAGTGTAAGATAATCAGGCACTTCCCTAAATCCAGCCATGGATCCCAAAGCCTTTGATAGCTCGGCTTCCCAGCGCTGATGTTGTTATCAGTGCACCGAGGGACAAACCAAGGCGTGGAGCGCTTATTAGTTCCATTTTAAGAGCTGTTCCCACTCGATTCTCTTGGAATAATGGACACACAGCACATTAAGGGCTCAGGGCCCTGCAGGCCATGGTTTGGGAGGTTTGCCCATGGCTATGGATCAACCTGATGGGAGATTCCAGAAGTCCTGGCTCCAGTGAAATGCTCCATTCTTTGTAAGAAAAAAGTGACCAACCTTGCAGGTGGCATTGACCAAAGCTCAATATCTCCTGTGCCAGGGCAGGTTTAGATTGGCTATTAGGGAAGAATTCTTCACTGAAAGGGTGGCCACCCACTGCAACAGGCTCTCCAGGGAAGTAGTGAAGCCACAATCCCTGAAAGTGCCCAAAAACGGTGCGGATGTGGCACTTGGGACCATGGTTTGGTGGTGGACACTGTGCTGGGTCAGTGGTTGGACTCGATGACCATGGAGGGCTTTTCCAGCCTTGGTTCCATGGCTGGAGGAAGGAGCTGAGCGAGCCCCCACCCTGCAGAGCTCTGCTGGAAGGCAAGAGAGAGGAGAAAGATAAAACGCCACTGAGCATCTTCCAGCCAGGAGTCCCTGTGGAATCAGGGCTTGGGAATGGTAAAGAAAACCAGAACAGGAACAACCTTTATAACTCCTTGTGCACAGCACCTCACATTTGGGAAAATCCCTGTGTGGCTGGGGATCCTCCTGATGTTCTTTGCAT
Organism: Sclerurus mexicanus; assembly: GCA_013396755.1. Taxonomy (NCBI): domain Eukaryota; kingdom Metazoa; phylum Chordata; class Aves; order Passeriformes; family Furnariidae; genus Sclerurus; species Sclerurus mexicanus. The sequence goes on along the minus strand of VWZF01005396.1, from coordinate 81,893 downwards.
CCAAACTCAGCGAGACTTGCCTTGGGAAGGGACAGGGAAGCATTTGCAGAGAAGCCACTTGGAGAGATGAGCTGCAAATTAGGGCAGAGACAGCTGAGAGACTCCAAAAGACACCAAACTTAATCTAAGTCTGGGTCAGTCCTGACCTCCTCAAGCTTAGCAGAGCCACAGATCCAGGCCTGGAGCTCAGCACGTTTCCAGGGCTGGCTTTTCTATGTGTAGGACACTCGTTTTATTGGGGTCAAGGCCTGGAAAGAAAGACAAACCTATTAGACAAGATCAGATCAGCAAGATTAGCCCCAAAGCCGCAGCTCTTGGCACCTCAGTGGCTGGGATGTTGGCAGTCAGCACCCGCCCCGGCCTGAGTCCTTGCCCAAAGTAAATATATAAAGTAAATATTTGTAAGTCTCTCGGCCAGGATCTGCTCTGGAGAAATGTTTTTGCAGTGCCTTGTGCTGTGCTGCTCTGGAGCCATTTGGCACCAGCCCAAATCCATTGATCACTGGCAACAACAACAAGCTTTTCCTTTATTTAAAAAACACGGAGTTATTAATTTTCCAGTCCCCTCCGGCGCTCATGCGTCGTGTGCTTTGTGTGGAACTTCTCCACTTGCCCAACACTCTGAGGTCCCAATCCTGCACATCAGCCTGGAAAATCAAGAGATGCTGTAACAGGGCTCACATTCTCTGGATTTTGGCTGCCAAGACGAGCAGGGAATGACATGGACCACCAGCAGGTGGGACTTGTGGCCTTCAATAAGATGTTCTTCAGGCTCCTTGCTCAGGGCCAGTGACCATCACACAGGGTGGGTGGGCTTGTGGCTTCCTGGGTTTTCGTCAAAACATGAGCCAGTGTCTACATTTTCCTACATTTTTTCCCATGTTTTTGTTGAAACTGATAATAGAAGAATGAAGAGAAAGAAGTGTGGAAAGAAGGGATAAAGGTTGGGTATTGAATGGTGAGGTTGTGACGGTGCTGGGACGAGGCCAGAGCTGTCCCACTCCATCCCACTGTGGAATAAACAGGAATTCCTGCATGGACACAAGCCCTGGGTGGTCTGAGCGGGATCCTGGGCAGGGCCAGACCCACATTGGGACACTGGGATGGGACCTCCTTCTCCTGGTGCCTTGGAATTCACAGATCTTGGAGGTGCTTTTTATTTCCCTGGAAGCTGCAGCCACGTGGGATCTGTTTTACTGGTGGGAGCTGCTCAGAATTAATAAAGATTCTGAAATCTAATTTGAAACTAATATTTATTCCCCTGCAACAACACATAATGATTGATAACTCATTCCTTAACCCCGTTCTTACAAAATTCTATAACACTCCCTGAATTTCAGCATTTCAGGTGAATCTTTTCGTTAAAGAGAAGGAATAATTAGTTCCCTATCCCAGGAAAAAAAAATCACCTGAGAAGCTCCTGGAGTTGACCAGTGTGTGAATAATTTTAACAGGTTTCATTGCTACATATCCTTTAATCCACCCCCACGTTCAAGCAGGAGTGAGACACAGGCATTTCTTTGGAATTTTGAATTCTTTGGATATTTCAGGGCAAGGTTTCCCTTCAGAAAAGGACATTTCTCAACTCAACTCAGTGGTATTTTCAGCTGACGAAACCATGAAAAAACCCTCCACTGAAAGGCACGGGAGGTTTGGGGTGTTTTGCTTTGTTGTCTTCGTGTTCCACCTTCCAACAAAGCCCCCCAAACCCCAAGCAAGGCCTTTGATTTAAAACTCCTGGCCGTCCAACCCCAAACACGCAGAGACAAGGGAAAGTCATCCAAAGATTTGGGGAGATCAGAGCTGCATTTTTTTCCATAACAGGCATAGTTACGGTATCTTTCCATAATCCCAAGTGGTTGTAGCTCCCAAACAGTGTTTCAGCTTCGCTGGCACAATGACCAAAGTGGGGAGTCATCATTTTAATTATTATTTTTAGTGATTTTATTAATGGTGGGTTTATCCGTTTATTCACGTTATTGATTTTTATGATTGGGGTGGATTAATTTTATTATTTTGAATGAATCTTCTTTCTCTGTTTTGGGGGCTTTGTGACTTTCTGCAAAATCCTGCCTTTAAATCTGAGGGTTTGTTGTCAGTCATTAATTACATGGAAAATTATGTTGGCTCCATCCTTAATAATTCCATTTTTGAATTGGGAAGCTATTTTCCTTTTTTCCCCGGTCATTCTGTGTTAAACAGCAGGCATTTATTAGAGAACAAAGCCAGATTTTAGTCATAAACAGCTATTTTTGGACACTTTTATTGCTGTTAAAGGCACAGAGAGACATCTAGTGACTGAATCTTATAGGGCAAGTAACAGGAAAATGATGGGATGGAGTTCCAAGGTCTCCTTCAATAATGAATTCGAAATTTATTTTCAATTATTTGGGGGGGGGGGGGAAAGTCTTATTTTAAACCTTTGTAGCAAAGAAGTGAGTCCATTCTACCTGTGTGAAAGGCTTTAATTTGGATGAAAATACATTTTCAAAACATGGGGATACACATTTAATCGTAGCAAGGGAACAGGTGGGGATGTGCCTTGGGAATAGTTGGGCCTCAGCCTCTCCTGGGGGTCATTTGGTGCTTCCCAGGTGGTTCCCTGAGCTCCAGGTGGGGAATTAGGGCAGGACCACGTGGATTTAGGGTGAAAACCCCCAGAACGGGTGAAAAACCAGGCTTAGAATTGGTTATAACTCCCGATCTGCTGGGAGGATCTGGAGGTTACAGCTTGGGGGAGTCACAGGTGGAAACAAGACTGTTACAAGGTTTGAATAATAGATTTAATAAGGGTTTAATAAGGGAGAGTTCATTGGTGTCACAGAAGGTGAAAATTGGCTAGGTTTATGTTTCTGGCATGGGGTTTTTTTGAGAGGGAGAAGTTGTGATTACTCGTGAGGAGGATTTGGGATGTTCTACCAGCTTTGTGCTCCCTGAGAGGAGGGATTTGCCTGGCAGCACCAGAACTCATTCCCAGCTTTCCAAGGTGATCTTAGTGAAGTTACTGCCTTCTTTTCCCTGTAAAACTGAAACAGCAACAAACTCTCTATTTTTATTATTTCTGTATTTTTCTATAGCCCTTTATATTCTATTTTTAGGCAATTTTCTTGGTTATTGGCATTAATCTTCCTGCATCTCTTCCTTGGTTGTTGACCTGGGCAGCCTGTTCTGAATTACTTCCCTTGACTTTCTGATTTATCAGTTTTCTTTGTTCACTTCAGTAGCAATTTGATCATTTGTGTTGGAACTAAACCATCCAACATCAGAGAAAAATAACTCATTTGACATTTAAGGCTTTATGGTTGTTCCTTTATTTACTTTAGATTGCTTGGCCTTGGAATGAGTTCAGAGTGAGCTTTTTTTGGGGGGGGCTTGCATGAGTTTGGAGCAATGCTGTGTGCCAGGGACAATAATTTATTGAAATTAATAATTTAATGGGACCACACACACACCACACACTTTAAAGAGGATGAACCACCTACACTGGTGCTGTTTGAACTGCTTGAAACGATTTGAACAGATGTTACCTTGCAAATATTTTCAGCTCTTTGCCAGAGTGTTGCTAATAACATAGAACAGGACTATAGGCAATGTGTTTGTTAATGTTTAATTTTTAAAATATTTTTCAGCTAGACCAGAAAACTCCTTTTTCTGACTTAGTTTGTGTTGGCCACAATGGGGAATTGGGATGGGCAGGTTCAGGTGTTTGTGACCTGTGTCACCCAGCTTTATTTCCATTCCTCTTCCCTTACACACAACCACCACCTTTAGAGCAAAAATCCTTTATTAAAACCCACAGCACAGGGATCCTTTGGCCAGACAAAAGGACACAAATACAGGTACAACACACACCAGTTCTCAGAATCAGAAAGCCTCAGGTTTGCACTTTGATTTTCTATCTACATGCTGAGGAAAACGTTTGCCACGCCCCACCCCTAAAGAGTCAAGCTGTGGCTGCAAAAAAAGGTGCAATTTCATCCCAATCTTTCAAGCCTGCTGAGCACAACACCCCACACCCATCCCGGGCATCAAGGCACACTTGGGGAGTGTCCTCCAGCTGAGCTGCTGCCCAGTTCCCCCAGACATCCCCCAGAACAGGAAGGAGTAAAGGGAATATTGTGTTGGCAGAGAGCAGTTGCAGGGCACGGCAGAGATTTGAGCCCTGCAGGAAGTTTGAAATGGAAGAGAGACAAAACTGCTCCTCAAACCTGCAGGGCTCGCTCGCCTTGGCCCCCAAAATGAGCCAACAGAGAGCAAATATCAGTCTAAAAGCTCAAAAATGAGGTGTTTCTGCTCCAGAAAATGTATCATTTGTCAAAAGTGACACACAGACACTGTACTGGAGCAAATTCACATGAATAAGGCTGGGCATTCAGAAAATAAACTACTCAAGTGCAGGAGCAGCGATTTCTACGTTGAGTTTGTTGGTATTTTTTTAATCGTGGACTGATTATAGGAATTCTTGGAGAGCTCAAGAGTTTTTAAAATGAAACCTAGTTTATTTAGTAGGGCAATGAATGCTTAACCTACTTCTTTTTACAGATTAAAATAATGAAGTCATGTTGCACATAACTTAAAAATCACTGGAAAATAAGACCAACTTTCTAACTGAGTTTAAGCCTTTGTCAGATCTAAATACTAATTTCTAAGTGTTTCCAGGAACTTAGAAATGAGCAGAAACACTGTTTCAATAAATAAAAAGGCCAACATATCAGTGACCTATTGGAAGAACAGCTACAAAGAAAGAGATAAATCAGGTCCTGGATAATCTGATTTTCACTAAAGCTCACAACAATCCTTCCCGTTCTCACAGAGCTGCTTTTTCTCAGCAGCACTTAAATGGACCCTCTGAAACCAAACCATGATCAAATCATGGGTTTCAAGTATAAAAACATCATATAAATGATTTAGAGATGATGTCAGGAAATATGGAACCAAGTCTTGAGAAGGTAGGCCAGAGCTTTTAATTATGCTGATAAAGATTCAATTCATAGTTGTTCCAAAAGTGCTTTGTGTTTTGCTTTAGACAAAAGGGGCTCAGCAAGGAATTTTGGACGGAATGGTTGAAGTTTTCCAACTTCAGTGATGTAACAGAGATGTTTCTTGGTTACTCAAAATAACCGTAATAGGTCTGTCACATACAAGTCCTTTCAGGCAAAAGATAAAACGAGAGTCTGTAATAGTTAATGGGTTTTTTTCTGTAATTTTCCACACAACGTGTGGGATCACAAAACCATCACGGAACCATTGAGGGTGGAAAAGACCTTCAAGATCAAGTCCAACCTTGACTGAACACCACAGAGCACTAAGTGCCACATGCAGACATTTCCTGCTGTCTGCTCTCTCCTAAATTACTCAGTTTGCCTCTAAAATATCAAAAAGGGTATAAAATCTTTTCTTATATTTGTGGAATTCCTGGAATTGCAATCTAAGTGCTATATTTGCAATAGGTGGATGTCTACCAAGAAAACTAAAACCAGTTCCCAAGGGACAAGAATCTGTCAAGTTGAATTTGATTCTTAACTGGAGCAAAACATGGGTAACCTTCAACACAAAAGGTGTGTCAGCCCAAGATCCAGATCTCCCACAGTCATTTAGGTTGGAAAAGACCTCTCAGATCATGGAATATCAAGTATTTGAGTGGTCCCCGTCATTTCTGAGTATTTGCCCCTATAATGTTTTCCAGGACAAACCTCAAACCTCAGCTGGACATCCAGCATTTCTAGCAACTAAAAACTCTGTTTTTGGAGGGTTGTGGGTGAACCAAAGTAACATGGTAAACAGTTTCCATGGACCCAGTTCTGGATGGAAATGGATGAGCAGCACATTCTGGATAGCTGGAAAAACAGGAATCTGCAGTTCTGACCCAGCACTTGACATAATGGCTTGGACACTCAAAAAAATCCCTAATTCTCATGGATTATTTCACAGTACCTCCTGGAATTGAAAATGACACTTAACTAGCTTATTTTTCCTATACAGAATACATTTTCAGTAATTATAAATAAATATTCACATTACAGGCATTTAATCACATATATATACACACAATACTGAGAACCCCATATGGCAAATAGACACTTAAAAAAATGTTAAAATGAGTTTAGATTTCCTGTAATCTTTTTGAATTCCTGGTTTGGAATATGATACCTTGTAAAAAAGCACATTGCCTGGCAATACCTAAGCATGCATTAGAATGGACACATGCTAAAATAACCTTGTTTTTTCAGTATCTTAATTTGTTTTTGGAGGAAGTCAAGGATTTGTTCAAATTTTCAAAACAGAGAATTATCCTCTGCAAAGACTTGTCTTAATCCTCAATAATCAAAATGAGAATAAAAAGAACTCCACATGTGATTCCTTTGGTATGAATTGTTAATTTTGCTAATAAGCAAAAATACAGATACTGGCACCCTTTTTTTTTTTCTCTTTTTCTTTGCAATTTGTCTCTTCCTGCAAGTGGGAACAGACCTGGGGAGGGAGGAAATGAAATGGTGTGAAAGTGCAGAGTGCAACAAACAGTAAAACTGGTCATTAAGAATGTCTTCTAGTAAAAGGACATTTAAAAGAGAATGAAATTTTACATTTTTACACAGAAAAGTAAAAACTCTGCTTGCACTGGAGGAGCTGCAGCTGACAGAGGCTACTGGGAGTTGGCAGCTCTGTATTAGACCTGGAAAAAATAGTTGTGTATTATAATGTTTGAATTACAGGCTCACCTAAAGGTCTGGAGATAAATAATGTGGGGGAACTGTCTGTCAGCACTGACTGTTCAACCTGCAGCTGGTGCTCACAAGCTCTGCCAGGACCAGGATTATTTCAGTGCAGTCAGGACTAAGGGACAGAATCACATTTATGGATGTGTCACTTGAGCAATTAATTCAAACCTCCTGTAAAATTATTTTTAGTTCCTTTACAAGGTGCTTATTAGAGAGGAGGGGGAATTTCCCCAGCCCAGCTTTGGGCATCTAAATGTGACTCTTTAGACTGTAGTTTATCTCTGGAAAGAGAGATAAAGTTCCCAAACAGGAATGTGGAGGGTGAAGGATCCTGTTTCTCCTGACTACAGAGTTTAATTTTTTTGCTGAGGTACCCACTTGTTTCAACTTCCACTGATCTATTTCTGTTCATTCACATGAGAACTAACCCAGAACAACGTTTGAATTCTACAGTATCTTGCAGTGCCCAGTGAGAGATTTACTGCTGGAAGGGAAATGTCTCTTCACACGCTGTGCTTGAGAACAACACTATGCCTAACACCTGAAGGCTTTGCAGAACTGTCTGCCCCAAAAATAAGGGAATATGTTCTCTATCTGCCAAATACCAAACTCATCCACCCTTCTAAATGCTCTGGAGCTGCCAGATTGAATTAATAATAATTTATGTACATGTTGTCTTTAAAACAGCAAAAAGCTTCAAGACAAGTTACACAGAAGGTCTAATTCCATTCCTTGCTGAAGAACACGTTCCCAACTGTTCCCTTTCCTGCCTCTGTCAATAACCAGCCCTGTTCCCTCTGGCAACAGCAGCTCAATTGCAGCTCCTTTAGACGCTTTCCACCTTGCCAAACTGACGCTTCTTCCTTGCCAAAATATAACAGCAGGCTCTTGTTTCACAATCTTATCAACAGCATAAAGGCCTCTCATGACCTTTAGCAACTAATCTTAGGAAAATCTCCCAGCAACTTTTCATTCGGGTTCTCTTCCCCCCCATTTGCTCTACCATCCATATTTTGCAACCTATTATTTGCCTTCGATCCTGTCGCAGGAGCCTTTCCATGCTTTCTGTCACCTACTTCTCTTTTTTTTTTTTTTTTAAACATCTCTACCTCATGCCACATCAGCAGCTCTCGGGGAGTTTCAGGGTTTCATTAATCTGTGACACAATGAGTCGTGCAAAATCTTTTCCTTAAGAGTAATTTTTAACCCCTGGTTACTGGGATCCTCCCCACGTAACAGTAACCAAGCTGTGAGTCCATCACCACTCTCCCTCAGGCTTTCAGGGGATGCCATCCTTCCTCTGGCAGCACTGGGAGGGAGGCACCCCCCAGTCGTACATGTAGGAAAGCCTGAGCTTAACCTCCTCCTTACAGAGCTTCCCTTCCTTGGCCAGGGTCTGGTGCTTCTCCAGCATGTCCTCGATGCTCTGCTTGTGAGTTACTATGTACTTATTGTTGCAGCCCCGCGACTTGTACTCGGTGTCGAAGCGGGGGTCGTGCACTCTCTTCACGTCGATGGGGGCCAGCCAGACCCCCAGGGACACGTCCTCGCTCTGCCACATGTTCAGGTAGTCCCTGCTGAGCCGCAGGTAGCGCACCAGGTCCGCGGAGATGACATAGCCCCCTCCGAGCGCGTAGGGCAGGTAATAGTCACACAGCACCCAGGCGCTCTCCTTCCACTTGCCGCCGGCCTTCACGCGGCCCCGGCCCGAGAAGAAGCCCCAGTAGAGTCGCCGCGGCTCCTTGGCCCTCAGCTCCTCCACCAGCACATCCAAGCGCACGAAGGTGTCGTCGTCGGCCTTGAGGGCGAACTGGAAGTCCAGGTGCAGGTCGAGCCACACGTAGGTGGCCAGCACCTTGGCCGTGAGGTTCTCGTAGGAGTCGCGCAGCTCGGGCAGCAGCAGCAGGTCCCCGTGGCGGCTCTGCTCCAGCTCCAGGCCGCGCAGCTCCTCGGCGCCCAGCCCGG
>VWZF01005396.1:0-73123 GCA_013396755.1 Sclerurus mexicanus | reverse complement strand
AGGGCGGGCGGGCGCCATGTTGGGGCCGGGCAGGGCCTTGGCGGTGGGTCCCGGTGGAGGCTCAGAGGGGACAGCAAAGGCCACCCGGTGACACCCCCGGTGACACCCCCCGCGCTGCTGCGCCGCTGAGCTTTGAGACGGAGTCAGAATGAATTGCTTTTGCGGCGGAATGTACCGTGGAAACTCCCTATAGTGAGCAAAGTGATTTAAAGGGACTAAGCAAGCCAAGCGAAGAGGAAGGGACTGAGGCGGCTAGCCCAGCAACGCCCGCTTAGTCCATAAGCAGGTGTGTTGGCTTAAAGGAGTTCATAAATCAGGCACTTAAAACTTTGGGGGCTCCGGAGACGACCACTAGAGACTCTCAGTGAAGCTCCTCAGAGACTTATAAGGCTGTGTATATATGCTACTAAGTGGTGGGGAACGTAGTGAGTATGTAACAAGAATGCGGGGAACGAAAAATTAATAGTAAGCTGTAGCGAAGGTACCTCTGCATGCACTTCGGCCAAGGGATCCCCAGGGCGCCCGGCGCGTCGCAATAAAGAACCCCTGGATCCTAAAACTCCCGAATTGGGCCTCTTTTAAATTTAAGAGGATTTTTTTAACAGCCGATTTCTGGCAGCACCGCCCCTCTGAGGGCGAGGTGGCGCCTGCCCTCACCCAACATGGCGCCTGCCCGCACCCAAGATGGCCGCCGCGCCCTCGCGCCGCGCCGTGACGCAGTTCCGCCATCTTCTTCCTCCTCCTCCTCCTCCTCTTCGTCCCTCACAGCGCCCGGGGCTCCGTGAGGGGCCGGCTCTCGCTGAGGGGCGGCCGGGCCCGCCCGGAGCCTCCCCGCGTCCCTCACGGCGCTCAGGGCGGTGTCTTCCTCCCTGCCGAGCGCGGCCGCGGTGAGTGCGGGCCGCCCCTCCCGCAGCGCCGCGGGGCTCGGGCCGTGTGGGGGGTTCGGGCTCGCCGCGATGAGTTCGGGGTGTTTTCCCAGGATCAGCCGCTCGGGTCCCTTCCAGCGCTGGGTTTTGTGTGATTTTTTTTTGCGGTTCTGTGGTATTTCAGCCGCGGGGCTGACTTCCCAGCTCCGCTTTCTTTTGGCAGCTCATCCTGTTTCCCTCGCTCGACCCTCTCCCAAAAGCCCTTTCCTCCTTTCCCGAGCAGGTGTGGTGTGGGGATCCCTGGGGTATTGCTGTGCTGCCCTGGCTGCCCCTGCGTCTCCAAGGGTGTTCCCTTCTAAAGTCCCCTGCAGGCTGAAAGCCAGCGTGTTAATTCGGTGTCTTTGTTATTTAAAGGGCTCTCCTTACTCTCTCACAGCAAATACTTGTGTGTAGGTTCTTTTGAATTTATACCTCTGTGTAGTGTTTAATACTTAGATATTTATAGCTTCTTGTAGGGGGTTTTATACTTGTATATACTTGTGTGTAGTGGGGTTTTTATACTTGTGTCTTTATACTCGTGTGTAGGATCTTTTGGATTTTAGGTGTTTGTTGCTTATTATTGCTTATTGCTTATTATTATTATTAAACTCATGTGCCAGCGTATAATTTATGTGTTTTCTCCTTTTTGTTTTTAGGTCGTTTAACCCACAGTAATTTCATCGGCCAATATTTTGAATAAAAAAGGGAGGGGAAATGATGTCAAGACAAGCCTTCCTGTGCAGTTTGGGATCCCTGTATTTATCCCTCCTGTTCATCTTCCTCCTCATGGATGTTTACGCAAGGCCTGCCAATAATTCTGTCCTCAAGGAAAAAGCAGCAGACAGTAAAGATGAGAATGAGATCCTGCCCCCAGATCACCTCAACGGGGTCAAAATGGAGATGGATGGACATCTGAACAAAGAATTCCATCAAGAAGTTTTTCTAGGGAAGGAGATGGAAGAGTTTGAGGAAGATTCAGAGCCCAGAAAAAACAGGAAGAAGCTGATGGTCATTTTTTCAAAGTAAGTTGTGCAGTGCCAAGAGCAGAGAAAGAGTAAAAATTTGAGGTTTTTTCCTGTAGTATTTAAAAACTACAACGAGGAAGGGGAAAACCTCACGCTTTGAGTGCTGTGTTTGTGTTTTGAAAGTGTTAAAAAACATGTACAAACCATTCTCAGGAGTGCAAGTGTCGAGAATCATGATCAGTGTACAGGCTTGGGGTTTTGTTCTAGTACAGTTTGTGCCAAAATATACAGTTTCTATGTGAAAGAAAGCTTTTTAGGGTATGAAAATGAATATGACTTTTTTGTGGCTCAATGAATAATCAATCACTCTTGTATTTTAGATCAGGGAATTGGGAAGGAAAGATTTCCTTAGGGTGAGATGCCCAGGCAGGGAGTTGGGACAGAACTGGAGCAAAATGCCACTGTCCCAACATCTCCTTTGCTTTGTTCCAAGTTTGATTTCAGTTGGCAGTTTAAGTTTCTGGTCTGTTTTTTGGTTTTATATTCCACATGGATCCTGGGTTTGTTTCTGCTGTGACTTGGGCAAATAACTGAAGAGCAAAACGCTGAGAAGACAATACTAGGAAGGAAAAGGGTCAGAGAAACAATAAGATTGTGGGAAACAAACTCTCTGTTGATTTCTGCTCATAAAACTTTCAGTAGATTCTTCAGTGACTAAAATGTGTTTCAATTTAAATACAGGTTAAAAATAATTATGTGCAACTGCACAAACCAGGAATTTAGAAATCTGCAGGACAGCTTCATGAAATTAAGTGTTAACAAATTCAGTTCCTCAGAATTTGGAAAAAGAGAATGAAACATGAGAATCAAAAGGTTATTTTTTTTCTTTTATAGCTTTTTTAAAAAGTTCTTTTTATGTTCTATAAAAATACTTTTAGATATTAAGGCATTTTTCCTTTTCTAAAGTGCTTTTTGTGCTGGATAAGGTCTGTGTCAGGTGTTTGAAGGTCAGTAATGGTGATGAAAATGGAAATCAAACCCAGGGTGCGCTTTTAGACACAAGGTGGCAGAATTGGATTTATTTGGATTTTGGAATGAAGGATTAATTTTATTAGAGCAGCTCAAATTACACTGGTGGCCTTAATGCTGCTGATTCCATGGGGATGCCCACGGAGATAAACTGAGAAGGCTTAACAAAGCTTTTTTTATTGCAAACTTTTCATTAACAAGTTAAAAATAGCAACCATAACATTGGACTTTGTTTTTCTGGATCTCTGCTGAGCAAAGGAACGAAAGCAAACAAACAAACCAGTTTGTTTTTCAAATAAGGGTGGAATCCTTTATTATTTTGCCCGTTATTCAGCCCACTCACTTCACTGGTAAGATATATCCAAATATTAAGATTTCCTTCTGCTTTGGTGTTTATTGGAAACATTCAGCTCGTGGTTAGTAAATCGTCATGCCCTAAATTGCAAATCTTTAATTTCTGCCTGTTTGTTATGAAAGAGGTTTCTTAGGAAGCTTAAATTAATTGGATTCAAGATCAATTTCGTTCAGATCCTGAAAATTACATTCCCTGGGACGATCAGATTACAAACGTAGGGAAGCCTTCTGGGGGCTTTGATTGCTTTCTAGACATCCTCCTAAAGGCTAAAAGAGAAATCCTGGGAACTTCTGTGAAAATCCAAATCCACGTGTTCTGGAATTGTGTCTTGGAAGGCCCAAGCTGAGAATCCTCAGTGATATAAAACACTCAATTCAAAGCACAAATTATTATCTAACAGGATTACTGAAAATAAAGTTGGAACGTGGAAAAAGAGCTCCCAGAGCCATGATTTTCTAGGCAAGTTGTGTGTGACTGAAACATGTGGTAATTCTGGTGTCGGTCCCTGCAGGCATCACCTGGATGAAACACAAACAAGCTGCTGTTGCCCAAAGCAAATTTTGGGGTCTCTGGGTGAGGCCTCTGTCATGGAGTGTTGTCACCCTGGGTGGGCAGTGCTTATTGATAAAAAAACCTTCTGGAAGGTGGCCACAAAAATCTGATTTTTAATGGCTTGTGGCTGAGAAACTGAGCTGAAACTGGTTTAAGAGCAGGCTTGATTATCCACATGGAATATAATCCTCACTGTTGGAAAAATTCAGTTATTCTGCAAAGTACACACTTGTTTCTTACTCAGAGGTGCCACCTTTGTGCTTTCATGATCTAAATGAGCAATTAATGGGATGTTTGTTACCTTCCCCTCTAGGTAGGATGTGATTTGGATGGAAAGTACAGCTTGGAAGTAGGAAGCTTGGTAGCTTTGATCTAAGGAAACAGTGTTAAATACTCTGTTTTCAGTCTCATTTTGGGTTGTACCCGTTGCACTTCAAACCTGGTCACCTGGTGGGTACAAAGTGCCGTGAATGAACCACAACCATCTTACTGAACTTACACTGGTATCTAAATATAGCACTGACCTCATATATAGGTTGATTTAGAGGAATAGATTTATTGTGTGATTGAACATTACCTGCTGGGGTTGTTATTGGGCTCCACTTTTAACATTTAGTTGACATTTAAAGGCAAATCACATATAACTTGAGTTTCAATGATAACACTTCACTGATACAGAGATAACAAAGGCAGAGTCAAGCTGGGGGTTTTTATGTGTTTTTCTTTGGGGTTCGTTTTTTAATTGAGCAAGAGTGGTGCTTTAAATAGATTCCTGCCTCTTAAATGTTAGTGATGGCTTTTCAGTTATATCTATTTAGAATAAATATTTAAAGGTGTGCTGAAAAAAACCCCCTTCCAAGTGCCAGATTATTGGGTTTGCATTTGTTCTTCAACTACAATTCTCCCATTCTTCTGAATGAAATCAGCATTAATGGGATTGAAAAGCAGTGTTGGTGGTACATGAAGGAAAACAGAGGATTGTCAGACTGGATATCTCCTGATAATTTTAGTCAGAAAGAGTTTAATTCTGGAGCTCAGCAGCACTGACTCCAAGCACATCCTTGGAGAAACCGAGAGCCTGACAACTCAGAAAGCTCATGGAGAGCAAATGTTTGTGCAGAACCTTTAAATGTGTTAAGAATTAAACACTCTCAGCTGTAAGGTGTTACCAGAGAGGTGTAACAGAGGAAACCCGGTTTTTTCCACTTACAAGTGCTACAGTCAAAGTATTACAGAGTTTAAAGTCCTTAGGACAAGTTTAGTCACACTGTGTTTTCACTGCTTGTAATGAACACAGGCTGGTGGTCTGGGCAGACACAGGAGGCAGCTCAGCCATAAACCTCGGAGACCTTGGAACATGGAGGTGAAAAGGCCTTGGAAGGCCAAGCTGAGAGGGAGTTAATGCTGAGAGGATGTTAGAGGAGAAGCTTTTCCAGCTAGTGCAAGCCTGCAGCAGCTGGCAGTTGAGGGCTCTGAACCAAAGGGAAATGAGCCAATACTCTCGGAGTGATGATTTGTGGTTTCCTCTGGCTGAAATACTCAAACATAGTATGAGTTAACTTACAGTGAAGTGAAGGCTGGCTGAGTGTTTGTCATTGAGAACTAACTAAATGTTGCAGTAACATTAATTATGGAATAAATTGCTCACTTCCTACTTGTTACTCTGTATTTCAAAGAACGAGCAACTTCTTCGAGAGGGTTCTAAATGTTCTCAGCCTGTTTGTTGTTGCTGGATAAAGTAATGAATTTAGAATCTAGAACCAGACCACACCTTTCCCCTCCAGTCTCCAAATGTAAATCTAGTTTGCCCTTCACCCAGGGTGGATATAAATAATGATAAAAAGATTGGAGCCAAGGAGATGCAGCGCTGGATCATGGAGAAGACAGACGAGCATTTCCAGGAGGCCGTGGAAGAGAACAAAATGCACTTCCGAGCTGTGGACCCTGATGGTGATGGTAAGAGGAGCAATTCCTGCATCTTCTGGTGACCAGAACTCCTCAAATGTGCTGTGATAAAATCCCAAGTTCCTTTGGGCTGTCCAGAATCCCAAGTTTTGAATCCTACAGAGGATGCCAAGGAAGGGATGTGCCTCAGTCTGTGGTTCTGAGCTCACCGCTCTGTTGTCACTTGTGGTCAGAGGGTGCTGGAACAAGTGGCTCTGTAGCGTTGGGGTGAGGACAGTGACATAAGCTGGTAGTTTCCATAAAACCTAAACAAATGAAAGTGAATCAGGTGATGGTTTTCATATTGTCATTCACAAAACTCAGCACGATTTGTAGTTTATAGTGCTGGACCAAAAGGTTTTCAATGTGTTGGGGTTTAAGTCACGAGACCAAAAGTTCATCGTTTAACCGTGTTGTGTCATGCCTGAGATCTGTCTCTTCCTTATAGGCCACGTGTCTTGGGATGAATATAAAATTAAATTCTTGGCAAGTAAGGGCTTTAATGAAAAAGAAATTGCTGAGAAGATCAAAAACAATGAAGAGTTGAAAATCGATGAAGAAAGTAAGTGCGGACTGGGGTGTGTTGGACTTTCTGTTCCTAAAAGCTGAATGTCAGAACTTTTTTGAGTTTGAACTCATGTTCAGAAGATGAATGTTTTGATTGTTCTGATTGTACAGAAATACAGGATGTGAAAGTTGTAAGATGCAAATCCCACTTTCTTTCCAACTGGAATCTGCCATAAACATGGCAATTTTTAGGAGTAATCTCCCTGCTCCCCCCTCAAGAAGTGTTTAAATTTACTGTTAAGTAAAACACAAAGCCTTTGCCTTTCCTTGCAGGAATTAGTCATTTAAAAGTGGGTTATGTTACATTTTCCATGTCTCAAAAAGCAACTAAAATGCAAATGGCCCTTTGAGTTTACTGGCAGGGAAAACACCTGTGCAGTTTACAGGAATGCTCAGCAGATAAGAGATCTGCTGAATAAGGGAAGGGTGTACACAGGCCTTGTTCTACCTATGCACCAAACCTTATTTGGGAAAATCAAATCAGTTATCTGCAGTTCCTTGGGGCTCAGAGGCAAAGCTGAGTCTCCTACTCTAGTGCAGGGTAAAAGTGCCTTTTTTTTGGTTTATTTAATAAAACCCACCTGGATGTGTGGAGCTTGAAGCTGTTCTGAGCACACCACAGTTTGGATGCCAGGCCAAAACTGGGGACACCGCTTAATTAATGCAGATAACAATTTTAACTAATGATTGACACTTTCATTTAAGTCAGGCAAAGGGACTTGACTTGGGACTTTTAACATACCTTGGAAAACCAAAGGAAGCTATTCGTTCCATGTTTACCTGTGTCCAAAAAATGTGCAACCAAAAGCATTCAGGAGTTATTTAGGACAGCTTATTCAATTAATTAAAAAATGTATTATCTGAAGTCTTTCAGAGGGTTTTAAAACTTTTCAAAGTCTTAAACTCTTAAGGCATTCAGGAGTTATTTAAGACAATTAAATAAAATATCTGATAAATAATATTCAGAGTTTTAAAACTTACTAAAGGCAAATCCTTCAGACTTGTGTTTTAGTGTATTTGCAGGTAGCAGGGAGTGCTACAGACAGTACTTTTTCCAGTGTGTCATTTAGAAAATGCCAACACAAGAAAAAGAATCCTTTGTGCAGGTGTTTCTTTCCGGCTGGGGATGTTCAGCACCAATAGGTGCACGATGTTCACAGTGTGTGGTTTTGATTTCAGGTCAGATGGGTGCTTTTAGCAGAAACTCGTGTAAATTATGATTCTCACTTGAGTTAAGAAAAATTCACTGAAGTGGTTGCGTGCGTGGTGCAAGGTGAAAGGAGTGGGATTGTGGAATGAAATGAGAGAAGTCAAAGGATTTTGGTGCTGATGTCTCTGTTCAGACACGGCAACTTCAACTTGCATTTGCTCCTTGCAGCAAAAATACTTCCTTTTTGTTCAATTATTGTGATCACTGAAACACATGCAGGGTTTTGGCTCATGGAGCATCCTTGTTTAAACAACTGAGTATCAGGAGAACGTGTGTTTTAAGAGCTTTGAATAGATTGAACGTGGGAACTTAAATCTTCTTAAATTTGCAGCACAGGAAGTTTTAGACAACCTGAAGGATCGGTGGTACCAAGCTGACAACCCTCCTCCTGACCTGCTGCTGAATGAGGAAGAATTCCTGTCCTTCCTTCATCCAGAGCACAGCAGGGGGATGCTGAAGTTCATGGTGAAAGAAATCATCAGGGATTTGGGTATGGAATTTTCCAGTGCCTTCTTGGGAGCTGTTTCCTTGCACACTGTTTTGTTGGGAGGCTGTTGCAGTGCCAGGGGTCAGGCTGGAATTTTGGCACATCTCGTTTGCTCCGTTCTGCTCATCTTCTGATGTGAAGAGTGAAAAAATGAGCTGTGAGCACAAATCCTGGCATCTCTGTGGAGCTGTCTGGGAATCCCAAGGCTAGATTGAGTATCTGGTTGTGAAAGAACAGAACAGTAGAAAATACTCTGAGCAGAAACATTGAAGATGCTCTGAGTACTTCCTACAAAGCAAATCAGCCGACACTCCTTCACACAAAGTTGTGCTGCTACAGGGTCATTGTAGAAAAGGTTTGATGAACACTGAATATTATAAAATATATTGATAGAAAGGTTTCATGAGGAGGGCATTAGCTGCTTTGTACTTCCCCAGTACAGCAGCTGTGTCAGAGTCGTGACTTACAGTCATAAAAGTGGAAATAAATGGTTGAGATTTCTTAGAAACTTGGCTTTTTTAATTCATAAATGTTGGTACTCATTAGTGGAGTGAGGACTGTGCACTGCTCAAAGCAGGCATCCTGTGCCAATGGCATTTCTCATTTTTAATGGGCATTAAGCAAATACTTTGCAGCTCTTTGGTGCTTGTTTTGTAGATCAAGATGGAGATAAGAAACTCACCCTGTCAGAGTTCATTTCCTTACCTGTTGGCACCGTGGAGAACCAGCAGGCTCAGGACATTGATGATGACTGGGTAAAAGACAGGAGGAAGGAGTTTGAGGAGGTCATTGATGCTAATCATGATGGCATTGTCACCATGGACGAGCTGGAGGTAAGTTCCCTCATCATTTGAAACCCAGTACTTTTAAAATACAGGACTGCAACTGCTGCAGAGAACATGCAATCCAGAAATATCTGAATTAACAGCACAGGGTGTTTGTGTGCCGTACAACACTGTGCCTTTTCTGGCTTTTTTCTGCGCCGAGAAAAACTACTTTACTACTTTCTTCTCTCCCCAAGACTGGATTAATTATTAAAGTCCCTCACCTCCTCAGTTTGCAAATGTTTGGGGAGGGATATTTGGTAGTGTGGATAAATGTTACATGGTGACACAGACAACATGATGGCCTTTTTACTGAGAATTTTCTTTTAAAAATAGCTGTTTTACCTGTGAACTCTTTGTGTACTTAGACACACGTGTGTCACATTCAGGAAAGAAATGAATCCTGAATCTTCTAACTTTTATTTAAGTGCCCTACTTGAGAACTTTAAATTTATTGCATTGTTAGGTGAAGGAGAGAAATACTTTATTCCTGAGGCTTCTGCCCTCTGCAGTGTCTGCCTCGTGGTTTAAAATGGACCAAGCAAGTTCTAAATTGAACATGTTCTAAAAGATTATCTCCAGAATTTCAGTCATATAGATTGATAGGTGTTAATTTTGAACTGGTGTTTCTTCACAGAACTAGGTAGTACATTTAGTTTGCAGCAAATGTCAAAAATATTTTTGTTGGCGTAAGCTGAGAAAATCTGGATTTCTGTTAGATCAGCCAAGGAAGCAGTGAGAGGGAAAATAGCTGCTAAAAAGATGTGCTAAGAACTTTTCCCATGATTTATGTTCACTGTGGGATTGGTCTCACGGTGGCTGAAGTTTACAGAGAGCTAAAGTTCAGCTCTGTGCTGTGTGGAGAAGTGAGTGAGAAGGATGTTCTCCCCTGGTTTAGGAATATATGGATCCTATGAATGAGTACAATGCCCTCAATGAAGCCAAGCAGATGATTGCAGTGGCCGATGAGAATCAAAACCACCACTTGGAGCTGGAGGAGATCCTGAAATACAGCGAATACTTCACAGGCAGCAAACTCATGGACTATGCACGGAACGTCCACGAGGAGTTCTGACCCTGCTCTCTTCTTCAAAGCTCTGAAGCACTTTCTGGCTTTCAAACAAAAGAGGAAGAAAGGAATAAATCCAACTCCCAAACAGACAGAAAGTTCCTTTGCTGCTATCTGTGTTCTTTGCCTACAGTGTGTTGTCCCAGACTTCAAACCTTCCGTCCATCCGTGGGATCTGTAGCTCTGCTGCCTTTGGGGTGAGGGCAGGACCAGGCCAGGAATGGTGGGGAAGGTCCTGGACTACACCAGTTCACCCTGGTTTGGGCAGTAATTCCAGCTGGAGTTGGGCAAATCAGATTTGGGGGAGGCTTCTGGAATATTTAACTTGTTGCCCTTGTAGCTGCTGATCCCAGGGAATCACAGATAACTGGGAGATGTTGGGTTTTGGAAAGGGGGTGGTGGTTCCAAGGCATGTTCTGACCAGCTGGTTGATCTCCCCGTGGTTTTCCCAACCTAATTATGTGGTGTTGGGAATTTAATACAGGTTTTCCCTCCATCACTCAATTATCTTTAGGGACTGTGGGGAAGAATTTGTTTTAAATGTTACAGAGAAGCTCTTTTGCATCTTCTTACAACCGGTTACAGCATGGCAGGCTTTGTGCTGGCAACTGTCCTGGGACTGGGAGGGAGTTCAGATGGATTGGGGCTGAAAACAGTGAAATTTAGTTCAGAACTGAAACAACGGGGCAAGTTTCTTTGTGAGTTTAACCCAGAGCAGTGGCATTCCCCTGGGGGCTGGGATTGACTACAAGCCACTGGTAAAGCTGGGAAAATCTCTGGCCTGTGTGCAAATTAGAATTTGAATTTGAAGTGCTGAAGGTGGGGAATTCCAGGCTTGGCCGTGGAGCGACCAACACTCAGCACTCGGGAGCCCTTTGATCAGGCTGCCTTTGGGTAATCTCTGAAAGCATCTCGGGTCACATCCACTGCTGCAAAAATAGAACATTTATTTTTACTCTGGTTCCATCGTTACTGTAAAAAACCCCTCTTTGCGAAGGGGTCCTGCAAAATCGCAGCGAGATGTTATATTTGATTAAATTTATTCTCTTAATATAATGTAAATATAAGTATGGCTGATTCTGTTTCACTCTTCCTTCTCTTTATTTTTTTTGTTTGTTTTTATTAAATGGCTTGTATAAGAGTCTTTTTATATCCGTTATCTCTTTGTTTCATTAAATATTTTTCTCCACTTGGAAATGGTGATGAGTTTAGATTTGTCAGTGAGTGGGGAAAATGAAACTCTTGGGAAGAAACAAAATACGATTTTGAGAGTTGAAGAGAGGGATAATTCCATTGATAATCTCACATTAAAATGAGCTTAAAGACAGAGGTTTTAGTAATACCAGTTGATAATTGTATGTCCTGAGCTTCAGCTGTTCATATATGCAAAGATGATGCTTAAACCACCTTAATTCATTTCCTGATAACATGAGCGTGGCATCCCTTGAAAAATGAGGTACCACAGTATTTAGCAGCAGAAATGTTAAGTGCTGTTCTTGCAGGATTTGCCACACGCCTGATAAATCTGAAACTTGAGGAGCAGCTTTAAAAAACGTGGTTCTAATGTCCACAGGGATTTCTGCACCTTCATGTGGTTTGCTTTGCTCTGCCAGAAATCAGGAGCACGTTTAAGTAGCAGCTGTAAGGATGTGTGAGATTGGGAGGTACAGGGGATTAGTCCTGTCTTGGAATTTGAAGCAGTTTTCCTTATTTTTAAGGATTCAAGCATTTTATGTGTACTCACCTGCTCTACCAGGTTTGTTTCCTTTTGGAAAGAAAGACTTTTAGGTGTAACTTCTTTTGCATAGGGGTTGTCTTCCAAAATCCTTGGGAAATAGAAAAATAATTGCTGTTTGGTCTCACTTTTATTTCCCCTTCTTAGTCTCACAGAAAGGTAAGAAACCAAAAGCAGCAGTTCTGGGTAAATCCCACGGTGAGGTTGCTGTTCAGCTCTCCCAGAAAAACTGCAGTTCCAAAAGTCCTCGTTCCAATGGAGTCTCCTTTCCCCTTGGATGTGACCTGACTTTGGGAAGCCTGGCTGTGTTTTTTAATTGAAATAAACCATCTTTGGTCACTGTGGGACATCCTGTCCTGCTTGGGCCTTGCACTCAAGTCTCCCAACGGGAAGACCTAAAATTCGGATCCGTGATCAAATCAGTGAAATTCTAATAGCCTGGAAAATTAAACTCACTAATTCCTAACGTGCTCACTGTTGTTTCTGCACGTTTGTGTTGGGTGAGGGCACAGCTGCAACGTCCAACCTCTCCAGCCCTGCTTTCCCTGGCATTCACAGCCTGAGCTTCGCTGCTCCTGGCTGGAGGGATCTGCCCCAGGGCCAAGAACAGAAACCACCTGAGAATGCAATTCAGCATCTTGCCTTCCTGCCTGAGAGTTTGTGAGGCAGGAAGTGCAGAACACAGGGCTGGGCTGCTGTGGGAAGAAGGAAGGGGGCGTGGAGCTGGGAATTTCCCAGTGCCCGCCACCCCGATTTCTTCTGGTGCCCAGGGCTGTGCAGTCACTTCTCCAGGTCGTGCTGGGACAGTGATGGCACCTGGAGGGTCGTGTTGGACTTTTCCTGCTGTTTTATTCCTGCTGGTTGCTGTGCAGCATTCCCGGGCATTGCAGTGCAAGGAACACCAGTACCCTTTCCATGACAAATGCTGCAGCGACTGTGCCCCGGGTAAGTCGGTGCCACTGCATTTTGGGTCTGCTTGCTCTGTGGGAAATCTGTTCCTTTGTGAGCAGAGGTGGTATAAAACAGCTTGATGGAAATGGTTAAACCTGGAAGAGGTAACACAGAGGAGAAGCATCTGATGAGGTGCTTTAAACTCTCAGATTCCTTTCTGTAACACAAAATTTAGGAACTTTCCTTCTATAACTTGTGTCTCTGATGTGTCAATCAAGGGCGTTTTCATTTTGGGAGTATTATCTGCAAAAAAGGTGGTAGCATTTCTGTTACTGTCCTTTACCACAGGAGGAACCTCTGAAGTCCTGGATGATAAAGGAAGTGAATTAATTCTGTTCCTAAAGATGCTTTTTAAGCTTTCCTTCGTAGCAGGGTTTATAGGATTTTATATTACTCGTGTTCCTGGGGTTTTCCTAGGGAAAAAAATCAATATGCTTGTTAGAGAGATTAGCAAAGTGTAACAACACTTGGTGGATTTTTTTTTTAAGATCAAATATTTGATTTGTAGGTGAAGTTTAGCAAAGTTACTTGACAGGGATGATATTTATTCCCTCTTTTTTTGGTGTAGAAATGAACTTTTTCCACAATCCATGGGAGGGATTTTAGCCCTTTGTCAGGAGAAACCAGCTTGGATTTCCCTTCTTTTTGTCCTCATAATTAAGTCTATCCCCAGAATGTATACTGCGTCAAGTGATGCAGGAGTTTGATCCCCAAAGATGCTAATTGGAATAAAATCAGCCTTTATGCTGAGATTTGAGGCAGTTTGTTGCATTAGTCTCAAAACTCCTTAAATCTGAATGTTTCTGAACTCAGTTTAAAGCAAGGCGTGTTTGTGGACAGATAAAGTGTTATCTGTATCTCTCAAATTTTGTTCCCCGAAAGAAATCTTATCAGGTTTTTGCATTGTTAGAAAATCTGCTGCTGGTGGGGAAACGTTTCTTCATAGTTTCCTCCTGATGATGTAGATAGCAAAAATGTCGTTTATTGGATGCATTATGGTCACTAGTAACCTTGATTTTGCCACTCAACAGAACACAGAGTGAGCAAGAGGCCTGGGGCTCGTTCTTTACATGCAGATGGGAAAATGAAAAACCAAAATGAGAGGCCCAACCATTTTTGTCCCTGTTTGGGATGATTTTGGGCTGGATTGCATCATCTAAACCCCAGGGGAAGGCAGGTTCTGTCCCAAAGCCATTCTGGAGGTCGCACCTGTTGCCGTGCTAAAACCTGCTTTTTTCCTGCCACTGGCTGCAAACAGGTGTCCAAACCACATGGAGAGGGGGTCTGGGGAAGTGACATTTGGGATCTGCTGGGAGAACCCTTTGGGGCATTGCCTCTCTCTCAGGCCCCTTCTATCCCGTTTCAGCTGCTCTGGGGCAGTTTTTAGGCATCCTGGGCTGTCCCAACCTGCTGAGTGTCCTCAGGCAGAGCTGGCACCTTCTGGGCACTGTTTGGTCCTGATGCACGAGGATGAAGAAGGTTTTCTCCTGGTCCCAAGCAGTGTGTGTTTCAGGGGAGAGGATGAGGCGCCGCTGCACGGCCACGGCAGACACGGACTGTGGCCCCTGCCAGGACGAGTATTTCAGCACTGAGCACAACCACAGCTTCTGCAACAGCTGCACAGTCTGCAACACCAGTAAGTCACCTGCCCAGGGGGCATTCTCTCCCCCCAGATTTGGGAAGGAGCAGTCTTGGGCTGCTTTCTCACCTCTGTGTGCTCCTCCGGCCCAGAGACTGGGTTATCCCGGTATGTGATCCCTGCTGGTTGGTGCTGAACCTTGGGCTGCCTGAAACCTCCTCTCTTCAGGGTTGTTATAAACTCCGTTCTCTGCAGGTGTTTGCACACAGTGGGGAGTTACTTTTTGTTCTCATCTTAACGTGTTTCTTGTCTCTCACCCACCCTAAAATCTGTTTTCAGAGAGGGGGAGCGTGGAAGTGAAGAAGTGTGAGAAGACCTCGGACAGGGTGTGTGTGTGCCGGGCAGGGTTCATGCCAGCTGGGCAGCCCCTGGGAAGTGGTAAGTCAGGGATGTGCCAGGCTCTCCCAACTCCTGCCTCCGTGCCAGGGAAAGTGGTTATTTCCAGTGTCAAGGCTGCTGTCATTTATCTCTTGGAGAGCTCCACACAACTGTTGCCCTGTGGTTCCTGTCAGAAACATGAATGTTCTCCTTGGTAATATCCAGAATGAGCCAGAGAGAAAGCATTGCAGAGTAGGATGAACCACTGAGTGCATTTCATTACTTCTGACCCACTGTCTCTGCTTTTTAGAGGCTTTCGTTGGGTCTGTCCTCTAAGCCAGACTATTGGAAGTTATTAGTGTGATTACTGTGTGGCTGTCACACAGCTGTGTTGCTCACTGACCTCAAATCCTCAAATTATTCCCTTTTTTCCAGTGTGCTCACCATGTCCTGAGGGGACTTTCTCCATAGGAAGAAATGAGAAGTGTCAACCTTGGACCAAGTAGGTGTCAGTGCCCCAGCCATGGTCACAGCAACATTCTGGCTGTACATCTTTACCAGCTGATGCCCAAATGGTGCTGTGCAGAGTAAAGCACCTTAGGTGCAATGAAACCAAGTTCCTTGTGGCCCTCAGGAGCCTTGAGCAGCCTGTGCTGTTTGAAGCATCTGCCTTTGGCCTTTTCTCTCTTCACCTCCAACACCACAATTCTCAGCCTTTGTTTAAAGGGTCCGATGCTTTGTTTCTGTACAAAAGGTTCCCTTGCCAGATGCAGCTGTGCTTCAGGGCTGTTACATGCACAAGTGCTAAGAAAAACACAGGATAATTGTTTTTTCCAGTGCTAACTTTGACTGGCTTGGTTCTCCAAATATCTGGGGGCTCTAGGAAAGGCGAATCCTGAGCTTGTGCTGGTAAAACAAAGATTGTGCTGGTCACTCACTGGTTCTGTGATTACCACTGGGAAAGCTGTCACACCAAGTGCTTGAGAAACCACATCAATTTCTTCACAGCTGCAGCAGCCTTGGGAAAAGCACCCTGAGAGCAGGGACAGAAGCCCAGGATGCTGTTTGCAGCAGCCCTGTCACAGCCCCAGAGGCCCCTGGGACTGCCACACCTGCCCTGAGCCCCCTCAGCATTGCCCCCGGGGACAACAGCTCCACTGCCATGGTCACCCCATCCAGGCCTGGGGAGGTTCCTTCCGTCTGCCTGGATCCCAACAGCCCCACAGAGACCAACTGGGGTAAGGAGGGCACTGGCCCAGCCTGGGCTTTCTGCTTGTTAGAGCTGGGCAGGAATTTTCACCTCAAACTGGTTTCCTGGGAGGTGAAATCTCACTGGGTTCCTGGAAGGTGAAATCCCACTTGTTTCCTTGTGGAGGTGAAACCTCACTGGTTTTCTTGGAGGTGAAATCCCACTGGGTTTCTCGGATGTGAAGTCTCACTGGTTTCCTGGGAGGTGAAATCTTACTGAGTTCCTGGAAGGTGAAATCCCTCTTTATCTCAGAACCATATCTGTGTTTTACACAGCCTTCCAGTGAGACCCAAATTTCCAGATTTCCAGCCTCTGTGGTTCGGGAGTGCTTCTGGATCCCTTCTTTGGAAGCTGGAAAGCTGTGGGATCTCCAGCTAGAGCCATGAATCTTTTTTAGCGTGTCCTTTTGTGTTTTTTCCAGGGTCTCTGTCACTTCTCCTTATTTGTCTGGTATTGCTCATGGTGAGTGGAATGTCCATCCTGCTGCTGATTATCCAAGCAGCCAGAAAAGAGACCAAGAGGAGGCCTTGTGGAAGCAACACTCAGAGTGAGTTGGGTTTTTTTTGTGGGGGGAAATATAAGGGAAGAAGAATAATCAGTGCCCCCCTATTGGAAAACTGATAATTGGTCATTATGAACCCGCCCAGCTAAGGAGAACAGTTAATACCAGAGGTTTGTCCCCTGTTTAGTCCTGGTCACTGGAGGTCACAATGTCTCAAGTTTGCTTCCTTTCAGAGCACAGATTCCCCAGAAGGGTCTTCTCTTTGATTTTTCACTTTCCCCTCCCTTAATTCCTGCACAAATGATGTAATTCATGCAGGGAATTCTATGCAGTACAGACAAGATCCAGAATCGACTCTGAAGAGTATATGGTGAATTTTTTTGGCTATGCACAAGTGAACTGTCTTGAAGTGTCTGCTGCAAACACAGGAAAGGTCTGAGTTTTCTATTCAGACTGAAGTGGCAGCTCTGGAGTCAGCCCAGAGCTGCCTCATGTTCCACTCACACATCCATGGCAAGGGGTGTCCTCGCCGATCCCTACACTTGGTGTTTCCCAGCACTGCTGGAAAGACAAACACCCACCCAAATGTCACTGATTTTATGATGAGCCACAAACCCAGAGAAGTCCCTGTCTTCCCTTTTCCTGCCCCTGCCACTCTCCAGTATTTATTTTTCTAACTCTCTGCCTTTCAGAGGACAGGAGCTGTCGAATCCCCATCCAGGAGGAGCAGATCGACTCCAAGTCCACCCTCATGAAAAACTGACCCCACATTACTGGCTCTTCCCTGCATTTCTGAGCCGAGGGGGTGTAACGAGTGGTGTGCCTGTTCTGTGGCTGGTGAGTGGGTGTGTGGAACTGTTTAATTGCACTTGGGTTCCTCTGGGTCTCCTGGGTGGACCCTTTGGCATTAGGACCCACAGGAGCAGCAGGTCCTGGTGGAACTGGGTGGTTTTTAGGCAGATCTTGTGCTCAGCATCCATTTCCAGGACGGAGCTGAGATCCTCTGTGCATTCCTATGCACTTGGTTTCAGATGGGAGAGAGTGTTTAGGGAGCTGGAAGAGCTGATCATTGAGGAAAGCATGATGGTTTAGAAAAGAGGAGCTCCCTGGATGCTCCCTGGGAATAGGCAAGAGCTGAATTTGTAACCAGTGCTGAATATCTGGGCCTTTTGGACTGTATTTGAGCAAAGAAGTGCTGCCTAAACTCTGCCCCTGGGTGCTCCCCTCATGCACTCTGTCAGAGGAACCCACGTGCAGAACTGAGCAGTGGCCTTGATCCCTGCAGTGAAAAATGCCCATACACTGTATGAAATGAATTTCACTTCTCTAATGGTTTTCCATAAGTCAGGCAGCCCGTAGTTTTGGAAAGCATTCCAATTCTTACATAGCAAGTTCAAAATCTGGAGTGTCTGGAAGGAACCTGAAGTGTTGCTGTGAGTTTGATGTGTTTTAAATGCCTTAGTGTAAAGGTTCAAGAAGAAGTTAATTGAAAGTCATATAATTCAGAAGTTGTTTGCACTTCAGATGTATCTCATCAGAAATGCTGCTTTGGCCCCACAGTACCAGAGCATATGCCAAAATATGCAGCAGAAAAGGTATTCAAGAATACAACTGGTGTCTAAAACCGTGTTTTTAAACATATGTTTCCTTATATGTTATACATATGGCGTACTCAGTGAGGCTTTCCTGTTTCCAAGTGCATATACAATGTATAGAAACATTTGTATTATATACAAAGTGTGAGTGTGACTTCTGGAAATAAACTGTGGTCGCGGCTCTGCGCGTGTGTGGTGTGTGTGGCACAAACGGGGCTGTTCTGCTGTGTCCAGTTCCTGCCAAGAGCAGGATCAACCTGGAGAAGAGGAGGCTGAGGAGACACATCAGAGCTGTCTGCAGCTTCCCCAGGAGGGGCAGGACCCAAGGGAGCAGCTGGAGCTGTGCCAGGGGAGGTTTGGGATGGATCTCAGGGAAAGGTTCTTCCCCCAGAGGGTGGTGGGCACTGACCAGGCTCCCCAGGGCAGTGGGCATGGCCCCAGGGCTGCCAGAGCTCCAGGAGGGTTTGGACAACAGGACAGGGACAGGGGGAGATTGTTGGGGTGTCTGTGCAGGGCCAGGGGTTGGACTCCGATCCCTGTGAGTCCCTTCCAGCTGGGGACTCAATGACCACCAAATGGTCAGTCCTCTGGCTTGGAGTTCCCCTTGTGCTGTGGCCTCGCAGGGAATTGGAGGTCAGGGGGCAGCGGATGCCTCCGAGAAGGGATTCCAGGGAGCAGCCGGCCCTTTCTCGGAAGACGCTGAGTGTGAGCCCGTGGGCGCAGGAACCACATTTCCATGTAATGGAGCCGGGCGCCGATAACCAGCCGTGAGCCACGCGAGCTGTGGGCTGTGCCGAGAGCAGCCCACAGGAACACATGAGCTGGGCCCTGTGTCACAAGAGCTGCCGCGGCAGCTCAGCACCGTGTGCTCATCAGCTGCTTCCAAGAATGAATGTCCCTGGTTTCCTGGCTCAGCTGCCCGAGGGCAGAGTGTTCTTGTGCCTTTCTGCAGCCTCCCCAGGCAGAGGTTTCCCAAAAATCAGGGCAGGGCTTCCCTTTGCCTGGAGAAGGAGCACAGAGTGGTCCTGGTGGGGGAGCTGAGGATGAGTTGCATTTGCTCATCAGCATTTGGTAAACTGGACAGACAATTCCTGGTCTAGAGCTGGATCCCATCCCTGTGCTGTGGGGTCTCATCCCTGTGCTCTGTGATCCCATTAAAATACTTACCCCATAACATTTGATAGAGTTGGGGGCGTTTAGTGGGACCCTGCCCATGGCAGGGGGTTGGAATGAGACGATCTTTCAGGTCCCTTCCAACCCAAACCAGTCTGTGGTTTGTGATTAGTTTGGGTGTAAACTAACCCAGATATGGGGTGGGTAAACTAACCCAGATAATACACTGGGCACGAAGGAATAGCAATTTCATTTTTCCACAGCCATTGTCACTCTTTCGTGAAGAACTGCTTGGATTTTTCAGCCCAGTCCTCCCTGAAATGCCAGGGGGCAGAGAATCGTGAATGACTTGGTGCTGCTTCTGCCCACGCTCATCTTCGTCAGTGCCAGGCAGGAAAGATTCCCTTCTCCGAGGGCGGGTTGGTGCCACAGAACCAGCTCTGCTCCTGAGCCACCCAGAGTGCCCTTCAGCGGGCACAGGGGAGGCACAGCCCGAGCTGAGCAGCTCCATCTGAGCTGGTAGCCACGGCCACTGCGCCCCAACCTTGGCACTAAAACTTGGCCTCGTGCTTGTTCTAAGAACCAAGTGTAAAAGTGACGAATAATCGTGTTTCTGAGTGAGAACAATGCCATTTTTTCACGGATGATTTGGCTTCCTTTCAGCTGCACCAGCCACGACTTCCAGCCCCTTCCATTGTTTGTGAGTAGCTGCAGAGGTTGGATTGCTCCCAAAAACCTTTCTCTCCACAGTATTTTTTCTCTCCGTCTGGAGTTTTAGCAATTTTTTTTTCCTTATTGCTGAGCTGCATTCAGTAGTGGAGAAAAACTGGGGCAAGCCCAGACAATATTTGAGAGCCACGATGGAAAAAGTATAAATGAGCTGGGTTTTGCCATTCTCAAGCACTCCTTTGAGACTTGGCAGTTACGTACGTATTTCATGTTACAGCAGTTATTATAATTTTTTTTAAAAAAGACCTAAAAACCCCCACAGATCTGTAACTTTCTATGCTTTTTATGTTCACTTCCTCCTTTGTCTGTCTTTTTTTTTTTTTCTTTTTTTGGTTTTCCCCTGCAAATCTATGACGAGTTTCTGTTACTGTGGCTACACCAGATCCTTTATCTCCTGCGTTTTCTCTTCACATCCTCCCCTGCTCGAGAGGAGCCCCAGAGTGACTCAGGTTTGCCAAAGAGACCTAAGAAAGGTCATTGACAGACGCTGAGCTGGGAACACGAAGCCCGGTTGGGGTTTTTGCCTCTGTCTGGTTTGGGTTTCCTCTGTGAACGTCACCTTTGTCACTCCCTGGGCTTGTCCCCCACTTTTGGAACCCAGACAGGTGGAGCCTTGCACGGGTGACCTGCTGGGCAGGTCCTCAGGAGGGACCCAGGGGGTCTTTACAAAGCCCTGATGGTTTGGGGTGAGGGTTTAACTCCCTTTGGGAGCCCCTGTGTGGCACCACGATGGTTCTGCCACACTGGTTGATTCCTGTGCCCCCCCAGCCTCACCTGGGGCAGCTTTGCGGGGCAGGGATTCTCCCTGTGGGGCAAAGAGGGCAGGAATTGGGCACTGCAAGACCTCAGGATCTGGGAGCCCCAGGGATAGCCAGTCCTGTCCCTGCCAATCCACAGGGCTGGGCAAAAAGCAGAACTTCCAGGAAAAAAAAGAAAAGTTAAAAAGGAAGGAACACAACAATTTTATCTTCTAGGTTCAGGCAGGACATAAATTATTTGTCCTTAAGCTTTTTTCACCCCGGTCTTTGGGCAGCACTGGGTGAGCTGTCACTGCTCGGGGTGTCCTGGGGAGCTGCTGTCCCTGTGCCACCGTCACCACTGCCCACCCCTCCAGGCTTCCTGCAGCCCAGCAGAGCTGCTGTTCTGTCACAGGGGCACGGAATTTATTCCTTGAGGTCGGAAAGGACGTCCAAGATTATTGATTCCACCCTGTGCCCAGTGCCCACCTTGTCCCCCAGCCCAGAGCACTCAGTGCCACATCCAGTCCTTCCCTGGACACCGCCAGGGATGGGCACTCCAAACCTCCCTGGGCAGCCCCTTCCAATGCCCGATCACCCTTTCCATGGAGAAATCCCTCCTGATGCCCAATCTGCCCCTCTCTGGCATGGCTTGAGGCTGTTCCCTCTCCTGCTGTCCCTGTTCCCTGGAGCAGAGCCCCCCCTGGCTCCAACCTTCTTTCAGGGAGTTGCAGAGCCACAAGGTCCCCCCTGATCCTCCTTCTCTCCAGGCTGAGCCTCCCCAGCTCCCTCAGCTGCTCCTCTCATGACTCACTCTCCAGACCTTTCCCTAATTTCATTTCCCCAAGTTCCCTGCTGTGACAAATCCCTCCATCTCATGTGAGTGACACCTCCTGGTGCTGTCACACGAAAGGGCTCTTCGCTTCCACGCTAACTCCCTGGCAGTTGTTTCCCAAGAGCACAAAGCAGGATGTGAATCCTGCAGGTCCTCGTGGAGTTCTCTACAGTGGGATGAAAATAATGCACGAGTTGGAGTTTGCGAGGCAATTTGGGCCTAAGAAATCTCATTAGTCATTCAGAAATCACACGGATTTCATGTGAACAACGTCTTACAGGAGAACTGTAACCATTATGGGTAATCAGCAAAAAGTCAGCGTCGGGAAACCGAATATTCTCTCTGGTAACAAAGGTCTCTCTCTGGTAACAAAGGTCTCTCACTGCTGACGTGAAGCCCAAGTAGTGTCAGTAAAGCTGCTGGGGCCACAAGAACTAGTTTTGGGTTGTGAAGTGGGTATGCTAATCTTTTATTTTAGTGTTTTTGTTTGGTTGGTTGGTTTGGTTTTTTGTTGTTTTGTTCTTTTTTCCCCACAGATTAATCATTTGGACAGGCCAGCAAACTCGTGGCTCCGGTGGCCAAAAAGGAAATTGCTGTGTTTTAAACAGGCTTAACTCATGGCTGGCTGTCCCTAAGGTGGCCAGAAGAAGAACTCAGGGCCAGTTCACAGAATCTCAGAATCACTGAGGTTGGAAAAGCCCCCCAAGATTATTGATTCCAACCTGTGACCCAGCCCAGAGCACTGAGTGCCACAGCCAGTCCTTCCTTGGACACCTCCAGGGCTGGGCACTCCAAACCTCCCTGGGCAGCCCCTTCCAAAGCCTGACCACCCTTTCCATGGAGAAATTCCTCCTGCTGCCCCACCTGCCCCTCTCTGGCATGGCTTGAGGCTGTTCCCTCTCCTGCTGTCCCTGTTCCCTGGGAGAAGACTCAACCCCACCTGGCTCCACTCTCAGGTTCTGCAAACACTCTTTGGAATATATTCCTGGGTAAGAAAATTTCTGGATGACTCCAGCACCCTGAAGACAGAGGTCCAAGTGCCACGTGGGTGCCCTTCAGTGGGTGGAAGAACCCCCTGGTTCTTCCTTCAGATCTGCTCCCTGATCACTCCTTGTGCTACGAGAGCAGATCAGGAGGGAGAAGGGATATGGGGAGCTGGAACATCGTTTTCTCTGTCCCATCACAATGTGCATTTCTGTCTCAGCCTGAGTTTGCCCTGAGCCAGGTTGGGATGGACAGGGGTGCTTGGAAGAGCTCGGGGTAGGAAACGGGCTCCTGTATTTGGGGTCTGAGTGAGGAAGGGGCTGACAGCCGAAATGTCACCTTCCAGCTGAGACAGGTAAGGCTGGCTTTCGAAAACCCCCGAAATGTTAAAGCCAGATAGTCAGCTTACCTCTGAAAGGTCACTGCTGAGTCGAGACATTCTTTATTGGCTTGAACGACTGGCGTGTGTTCTGACTGTAAATGTTCCATCGTCTGACGGTGCCTGGCCACCACTGTAACGCTTGAGCGAGAATGAAAACACGTAGAGAGAAACCTGGGGAAAAAAAAACAACCCAACCCAACAGTCAAAAAAGAGAGAAACAAATAAATGATCAGTTCTCAGTCTGATAAACACCAGGTGCCACACGGGCCAGCTGCCTGCAGCCCTTGCCAGGAGAGGGGTCCCCTCGGGTGCCACCTGCCCGTGGGCTCAGTGGGGCCCTCAGGGGTCCCTTTGCTGCTGTGTGTGACACCGAGCCAGAAAAGGCTCATTGACGTCCCTGGGGGGTATTGAGGGGCTGCTGGTTGTTACCGATCGTTGCTGAGCTCCGGGGGAACGGCCCCTGGAACCACCACACTGTCCTTGTCCCTTCTGGTGGACAGAAGGAAAGGCTGAGGGAATTGGGATTGTTCAGCCTGGGGAGGAGAAGCTTTGGGGTGATCTCATCGTGACCTTCCAGGACCTGAAGGAGCTGACAGGAAAGGTGGAGAGAGACTATAAGGAGTGGAGTGACACAATAAGGGGGAATGGCTGCACACTGCCAGAGAAGGGGTTTAGATTGGATATTGGGAAGAAATTCCTGGCTGGGAGGGTGGGCAGGCCCTGGCACAGGTTGGGCAGAGAAGCTGTGGCTGCTCCATCCCTGGAAGTGTCCAAGGCCAGGTTGGAGCAACCTGGAATAGTGGAAGGTGTCCCTGGCCATGGCAACGGGTGGCACTGGATGGGTTTTAAGGTCCCCTCTCACCCAACCCATTCCATGACTCCATGCTGTACTGCCAAGGATGAAGAAGGTAGAGCATCAGGAGAAAAGATGTGGAGAAACTTGATCTTCTGCTACTCACGTTTTCCTGCCAATTCTAAAATCCCCCGTGCCATGGCAGCAACAGTCATTCCGGAAGGTTATTCCAAGGTGTGCTACTGAACACCCTGGTTTCTGCACCAGCACTTCCCTGGCCCTGCCCAAGCACTCGTTTTGGAAGAGGAATCCTGGTTTGGGGCACTGACCCAGGAGCTGGCGTGCCCAGCTGGGCAGCAGCCACACCGTGCCCACGTTCCCAGCGCCACGGGATGGAACGGGCTGTGCCCGGGGAGGAGCTGAGCCGTGTGGGAAGAGCAGGGGATCTCCTGGGCAGCAGAACCACCACGTAGGAGGCTTTTGGTTTCTGAAACATAACAGTTGGCCTTCCCAGGGCATCGTGTGGGGAAGTGTGACGGCAGAGCCCCGTGTCCCCTGCCCGCTCACCGCAGGCTGGGATGTCACCCTTCGAGGGAAAGGTTTCGCTCGGCACATCAAAGAGCTCAGGCAGCTCCGCAGCAGCGTTTTTAAAACTGGAAGGGTTTGTTGCTCACCAAATCTGTCCGAGTGCCTGCAGCTCGTGGCAGAGCCCTGGAGAGGCCAAAGACTAAGTGAAGGGTGGTGCTGACTGACTTCTTTGAGGTCCAGGAGTGAACCTTCAGGAAGAAAGTGGAGAACGCACGGAAGGAAGAGCGATGGTGCCTCGTGGGGAGTTAATTCAGGCTTCGCTGGGTGTCTGTGAAACTTAGGGGTTGGCAGGGCGAGTGCCAGGAGCTGCACACTTGGCATTTTCCAGAGGTGCATCTCCCAGGGCTGACTCTCCTGCGCTGGAATCCATTAAAAGTTGCTTCTGCATCAGAACTCACCCATTCAGTTGGGAAAGGGGGGTGGATTTTAAACAAGCCCCACTGTGCCCACGTAAGAGCAACCACAGACTACAGGATTAGGAGCAAACCTGGAGAACAGGAACTGTAGAAGGGGATGGGGGGAACCAAACATTTACACATTTACAGCAGAGATGGAAGCTTGTGCCTGTGTTTGTGTCAGCCGAGACTTTTGGGAACTGAAACCCAGCAGCAGGTGATGATCACAAGCAACGAGGCTGTGACTGTCTGCAATTGTGCTGAACAACTGCCTTTGGTTCCCCAAATCCCAGGGGTGAGGAATGGTCTCTGGAGAGCCCATGGCAGCTGTTTGCAGTCTGGGGCCCGGGGCTGATCTTGCAGGATTCGTTCTCTTGATTTCGTGGTATCCATATGGAAAATATCCAGCTCTGGAAAATAACTAGAGTCTCCTGATCCAGAGTGAAGAACAACGAACAGCTTCCCATACGCTGCAATCTGATGGTTAAACCCTTGAGAGTGTCTGAATTCATTCGAAAATTTCTACGTTCATTAGAAACTCTGAGTTTGAACTTGTTCTGCTGGAGGGAGTCCAGAGGAGGCACCAGGATGACCAGAGGGATGGAGCAGCTCTGCTGGCAGGAAAGGCTGAGGGAATTGGGATTGTTCGGCCTGGGGAGGAGAAGCTTTGGAGTGACCTCATTGTGGCCTTCCAGGACCTGAAGGAGCTGACAGGAAAGATGGAGAGAGACTATAAGGACTGGAGTGACAGGACAAGGGGGAATGGCTTCAAATTGCCAGAGAAGGGGTTTAGGTTGGATATTTGGAAGAAATTCCTGGCTGGGAGGGTGGGCAGGCCCTGGCACAGGTTGCCCAGAGAAGCTGTGGCTGCCCCAACCCTGGAAGTGTCCAAGGCCAGGTTGGACGGGGCTTGGAGCAACCTGGGATAGTGAAAGGTGTCCTTGCCCACTGGATGACCCTTAAGGTCCCTTCTGACCCAAACATTCCATGATTCTGGGAATGAAATAGTCTGAGGGTGCTGAATTCACTCAGTAACTTCACTTGCTTTAATTCTCACTTTATATCAACTCGCAGAATCCCCTGGACAATCACATTACGTGATGCTGCACCTGCCCCTGACCCGCTGTGCCCTGACTGGTGCCACTGGTGCCCGAGGGGTGCTCAGCCCTGCTGCTCGGAGATTTGGTGACGTGGGTAAAACCCTTCCCCGCCCCTCCAAAGCAGGAAGAGCGAGGCCACAAAAACCCAGCACCTGCTCCAGTGTCGGCGGAAGGAGCCCTTTGGCAGGGCAGTCCTGGCACTGCCCACCCTGCCCCGCTTTTGGGCTTCCCTCGCTGCAGACATGCCCCGCCAGACCAGGAGCTTGGGGTCCCTCGGGACCCGCGTGCTGCTGCTGCTGGTGCCCTGCCTGGGGCTCTGGGCACTGCCAGCCCTGGCAGGGCGGTGCGAGAACGGGGAGCTGAGGAGAATCAGCAAAGATGTCGAGAAATGCTGCCCCAAGTGCGTCTTGAAAGCAGGTAAGGGAGTTGGGGGGGGTGTCCTCTGTCTGTCTGTCTGGCAGGATCGCTTGGTTTGTGTGTCCTGAGCCAGAGAAGTGCAGAGCGAAACGAGAAGGGCGCCCGAAATTCAGCCCGAAATTCAGGATGTGTCAGATCCTGCCAAGGGGAAGTGGAGGGGCAGCTCTGGTGACCAGTGGCGATGGCTGGAGCTGTGCCAGGGGACATGCAGGCTGCGTATCAGGACAAGATTCTCCTCCCAGAGGGTGGCTGGGCACTGAACAGGCTGCCCGGGGCAGTGGGCACTGACTGTGCCCATCCCAGAGGGCACGGACAAGGTATCAGCTGGTCGTTAGTCCCAGCAGCTCCTTCCAACCTGTGCTCCTGCCTGATCTCAGGGTGGTGCTGAGATGGTGGTGGATTCAGGGGGCAGGTTGAGATCGGATTTTAGGAGGAAATTATTCCCTGTGAGAGCAAGGAGGCCCTGGCACAGGGTGCCCAGAGAAGCTGTGGCTGCCCCATCCCTGGAAGTGTCCAAGACCAGGTTGGACGGGGCTCGGAGCAACCTGGGATAATGGAAGGTGTCCCTGCCAATGGCAGGGGGTGGCACTGAATGGGCTTTAAGGTCCCTTCCAGCCCAACCCATCCTGTGAGCTCGTGATTCCAATTCCCTGGAGTTTTAAGTCAGATTAAGGCAGCAGAGGGGGAACAGGGCAGCTGCAGGACCACCCGGGGGACATTTCTGTGCCTGGGAGGCTGAAAGACAGACCAGAAGATTGTTGTGGCCTCTTCCATGGTCCCAGAACCATCTTTCCATTCTTCCTGATTCAGTGCTGTCTCTCGGGGCAGCCAGAGCTGCACAAGGAGGGGATTTTCAGAAAGAACATCCCCAGGATGTTTCCACTCACTCCACACTTCGAGAAGGTTTGAAGGTCAGTGAGTGGCACAGGAAGGTGTGGGCGGCCCCCTGGTGATCCTGTACATTCCGTCACCAGCCTCAGGAGATGATCTTTGCCTGATCTTTGCCGCTCTCTGTGGGTTTTTAATCACACTATCGAACCAGGCAGCGTTTCCATCTATACTTTTCCTTTAATGTCACACGGCTTCATGACTGAACCGGTCTTTTCTCCTTAACTGGTCTACACCTGCCCCGAGGTGCTGGTTACTATGGGATCAGGATACAGGATCAATCCTTCGCTTCCACGAACCCTCAGAATGAGAGGTGATATTTTCAGAGTGCTGACAAAGTTCACACCGAAACTCCTCTAGAGACGGGAGGGCAGAGGGTGGGAAAGGTGCTGGTTTAGTGGCTTGGATTTAGACCCACTTCTGCCCACAGGTAAAAACCTGAGTGGTGCTGATTTGGGGCACTGCAAACATTGCCCGGCGCGACGGGAGCGGCGTCTTCCCGGCGCGCGTTCCTTGCGGGAAAGGGGCTATTCCACGCGCCAGCCTCTATGGAAAGGCAAGTCCAAGCCCTTTCTTTTCGCCAGGAGGGAACAAGGTGTGCCAAGGCATCGAGGAGCACGACTGCAAGTGTCCCCAGGGCTACAGATGCGTTTCCGAGAGCTGCTCCTACTGCACCAAGCTGCCCGAGTGTGCCGAGGGCGAGGAGCTGCTGGTCACCGGTAACCGCGCGCCCAGAGCTGCCCCGCTCACCCCGGGGGGCTGCCCGAGCCTGGCCCGGCACTTCCACCGCCCTGCACCCCATAAAGGGCTCTGCTGCTCCTCATCGTGACCTGCTTTTCCCTCCCTAAATCTGAGGCTGTCACTCAGAATTCCAGTGGCACTTCTGTGCCTGGAACGGCCCAGAGGAGCCTGGTTTACTCTGTTTTACTCGCTGCGCTCTCGGGTCTCCGCTCTCCCAAAAGGGGCAAGAAGTGCTGGGTGTTCCCCCAGGGGCTGGTTGCTGACACAGAGGGAATTCCTCGTGCTCTGAGCTGCGGTATCTCCACGTTTCCGGAAGGGTCCTGAGCATTCCCATTCCCTCTTCTTGCAGGCAAAATAAGTTTCAC
This sequence comes from Sclerurus mexicanus, assembly GCA_013396755.1. Lineage (NCBI taxonomy): Eukaryota > Metazoa > Chordata > Aves > Passeriformes > Furnariidae > Sclerurus > Sclerurus mexicanus. The sequence continues at coordinate 45,160 of VWZF01005396.1, read as the reverse complement.
CTTCGAATGCAAACCCTGTGAGACAGGAACTTATTCTAACGTGAAGAATGGCTGGTGTCAGAACTGGACCGAGTATGTATTTATTGAGATTTCCCTTCTTTAAAAGAGGCATTCAAGGAATAATAATATTAAAGTAGTATTTAAATAACAATTAAAACATTTAATACTGACATTAGAAAATAACATGGACTCAAAGACAGGATCACCAATAAGATGAACGGATGAGGTTTTTAAATTAAGCAAAATATGATCTGTCTCTTCAGGCTTTATAGTCAGACTCACAGCAGAACTTAAGACAAACTGCTGTGTTTTCAATTTGCTTCCAAGTCCAGCTGAAACTGATGGAAAATTATTCCAAACAGGGACATCACTGGAAACAAAGAGACTAAAAAAACACTGAGCAGAAAAAGCGATTTGATGTAGTGTTATGATTTTACCTGGACTGTTAAAAGGGATAAATATTACAGGGGATAAATATTAAAGGGGATAAAAGGAAACAAGTTGTGGGAAGAGAGAAGGGACAAAGGGAGCCAGGAGAGGGATGGAGGGAAAGGCTGGGATATTCTGAATGTGCCTCCTATTGCCCTTCCAGCTGTGAGAGTTCTGGGTTTGTGACAGTCCAGCGAGGCAACAGCACCCACAACTCCAAGTGTGGCTTCCCTCCCAGAGACGTGGAGCAAGGTACCTTCTCCCCAGGATTTGTTCCTCAGCTGGGTTTGCTGCCTCTTTATCACCCAGGGCTTGCTGCCTGGAAGTTTGGGAATTGCGCCCGTGTTTCTTGCCTTGGGGTGGGATTGCTGACCTGGGCGATGAAAGCGCTGCCAGGAACACGGGCAGGGAAAAGCCCGTGGAGCACGTTTATTTGAAAAATGAGGAGTTTTCCACTGAAATCTCGTGCTGTTCGGCTGGATTTTCTTAGGAAGACAATAACTCAGTTCCCCGAGCCTGTAGCACCCGGAATTGAAATTCCATGTCTCATCACGGATCAAAGGACAGGGTGTTGGAGGTCCTGAGGATCTCACAGACTCCGAGCTCCACTGCTCCTGCCCTTTCCCACCCTCTTGTCCCTCCAGAGAATTGGGGTCTCTCAGACCTGGGCCCTTGATTCACAAATATTCCGAGTCCTGCTGAGACAAACTGCACTAAAAGGTGCAACTTTGAGTTTCTGGGGGGCAGAGACAGGTGTGGACCCGGGGCTGGTGGAGGGGCTGGCCAGGGGACGGTGGAGATCAACCCTGCCAGAAAGGCCAAAAGCAAAGAGAGGAGCCAACAGGTGAGAGCAAGACAAGCAAGAGAGAGCTGGAAAAGGGGAGACGAGAGGGGGGTTGATGGACCTTTCTCCCACACGGGGAGCCCTGGGCCCCTTCCAGCTCAGCACATTAGTTCTGTTTCTATTTCTATTNTGGGCCCCTTCCAGCTCAGCACATTATTTCTGTTTCTATTTCTATTTCTATTTCTATTTCTATTTCTATTTCTATTTCTATTTCTATTTCTATTTCTATTTCTATTTCTATTTCTATTTCTATTTCTATTTCTATTTCTATTTCTATTTCTGTTTCTGTTTCTGTTTCTATTTCTATTTCTATTTCATTCTACTATTTCCTTTTCCTTCTCCTTTTCCTTTTCTGTTTTCTTTTCTTTTTTTTTTGCTTCCTTTTCCTTTTTTCAGCCCTGATTTCTTTCCCCTTCCCTTTTCCCCTTTCATTTCTTCCCTTCTCCCTTCTCTATTCCACTATTCTATTGTACCTTTGACTTGGAACTCGCACTCTTCCCTCGGGAAATGATTTCCCACGGAAGAACTAAATGAACACCTAAATATCTACATTTCCTTTAACAACAGTCGTTAACTCTAATTAAATCCCTTGGATTGCAGCTGCTCTTGCCCCCAACTCCCTGTCCACCATGGTCCTGGCCATCCTGACGGCCGTGGCCGTGTTCGTGCTCATCCTGCTCACCTTCCTCCTGCACTTCTGCATCTGGACCCTGAAGGACAAATATTTCTCAGCTGACGGTAAGGGCACCTCTGGGGGCTCCTTGTGGCTCTTCGGGAGGCAGAGTGGAATAAATGGAGCTGAAGAAATAGAATGAATGTGGATTTATTGGGTGGTCTTGGGCGGATCACTGAATTTCGCTCAGATCACGTCACAGAGGAGTTGGGGTTGGAAGGAGCCTCTGGAGCTCATCCCCTGACAGAGGACAGGCTGAGATGGGATAGTGGGGGGAAAAAATCCTTCTCTGTGAGGCTGGTGAGGCGCTGGAATGGATTTCCCAGAGGATGCCCCATCCCTGGAAGTGTCCAAGGCCAGGTGGGACCAACCTGCTCTAGTGGAAGGCGTGGAGGGTGGGTTTAACATCCCTTCCAACCCAACCCATTCCATGACCATTCCCGGGAGAGAGGCGGTTTGGGAAAGGTCTCGGGGACACCGGAGGAGTGTGAAGACTCTCGTGTGTGCAGTCGCTGTCCTTGCTCTCACTGCAGATGTGGAACATCACTTCCCTAGGCCGGCGGCTCCGCAGCTCCCGCCCCACGGGGAGGAGACCTACAGCATCCAGTTCCCAGAGGAGGAGCACGGAGACAAAGCTGCAGAAGACAAGCTCTCCACGCTGTCCCTCAAAGTCTACAGCGAGATCAGATAGAGGGCAGGGTGCCGTGGGAACGGGGAGCTGAGCTCGGCTCTCCCGAAGGACGGGCAGCAAGGGCACGGGGTGCGAGGCATCGCTGTATCCGTAGCAAAGAGGAGGGGGCTCGGGGCGAGTTTGGCTTCGTTTGTTCTCCACAAACCTGGCATTTAGAAACCAAAAAACCTGCTGACTCAGGCTGGCATTCGCTCGTGAGGGCACTCTCACAGCTTTCCCAGGCTATCCCTATCTCCAGGAGGAGTCCTGCTGCTCCTACTAAAGGAAGAGGGCATAAAGACGAGGAAGAGCAGCCCTTAACTCTTCCCTGAGCTGCCAGGGCTTTTCACTCCTGCCAAAGCGCCCTCTCTGAACCCTTCCCATCCTCTTCTCTCCCCTTCCAGCACAAGTTGCTGGCCAGGCCCAGTCTCAGGGCACAGAGATTCCCTCAGGAGGCCACAGGATTTGCAAGGAAACCAGGGAAAAAAAAGGGAGTCACGTTTATTCTCCTCAGCAGTCCCTGCACCTGGAATAATGGGTTACGAAAGGGACACTTCCGAAGGGCTCGGATGAGGATCAGCCTGTCCAGAGGAACTTTAATGAGTTTAGAGAGTAGGAAAAGCCAGTGGAAAACAGGGAAAAGCCCAGCACTGATGGTTTTCTTTCCCCTGCCCCAGGAGAAAAAGACCCAGAGCTGGTCCTTTGTGTGTACCAGCAGAGCCCCAGTGCTGGATCATCAGCTGACAGACGTTCCCCTGATGGGAAATTGTACCCCGGGCATTTTTGGGATGTCACATTAGTGCTCCTCCACTTTCCTGGAGCTCCCACAGGCCTGGGATGAATTGGTTTGCCTGAATTTCAGTGGGCAGCTGGAGTTGGTTGATTGCAAATAAGGACCTACCCTGTGGTTCCAGCTACTTAAACCTTTGTTTTTAAATATAATTCTTTTTGTGTCATGTGACTGCAATGCTGCACTCAAAGCTCTGGGTGCCTTCTTGGGGTGGACACTTCTGACTGAATGAGCTGGAGGCAAAAATGACTTTTGAGTCTCAAAAACGACTTTTCAGCCTTCCTATGAAGGGTATCAATTCCTGGCAGCGCAGCCACGACATCAGCTGCCTCCTCACAGATCATGTCAACAGCACAGGCTTTCTAAATTAACTCCTAACAGAATAACGACATCGCTGTTAATCGCCTCACTAAATACCCAGAGGGGATTATTCCAAGCTGGAATGCCAGGCTGCTTTCAGCAGGGCTCAGTGGAATTGCTGTAGGAGCTCCAGGGATGCTGGGAAAGCTCTTGGATGGAGAATCCTAAAACCTGGGACAGGGGCTGGATCACCATGTTGGACTTCACAGAATCATGGAATGGTTGGGGTTGGAAGAGACCTTCAAGATCATCTCGTTCCAACCCCTGCCCTGGGCAGGGACACCTTCCATTGAGGTGACTCCAGGGAATCCAGTCCATAACTCATTTATGGCAGAGAAGGAGAGGCAATTTGTTCCTTAAAATTTAGATTATCCTTTATGATTATGAGGAATTATTGATTCTCCAGCATTCACAAACTGCCCCATCTCCCTGGTTTGGATCTCCCAGCTTCCCTGGGATTGTGTTCATTGGGACTGACGTCCCCTTCATGTGGAATGGGAGCAGGGATATTTCTCAGCCCCAAAAGGATGTTGTGAGACACAATTAATGCTTTCAATGTATTTTTGCCTTCTTTGATCCTCTCGAGTTACGGATAAATTTTCTCTGTGTGAAATTCTCTTTAAAAGAGAGACTCTTCCTCCACTGCCGTGGGAAATGTGCAGGTTCTTAACTGAGCTGAACTGGAGACTGAGCCAAGGAAAGGTGAAAACATTGGATAAAGAGGATAACTTTGATTTTGAAGTTCCAAAGGCTGTCCCTGCCCTGTGAGCATTTTCCTGGGGGGTTTTTTGTACTCAGAAATCTAAACACTGCGTAGCAAAGACACATCTTGCTCTGTGTTGGCCCTGGGTATTCTCAGCTCTTCTCGGGGTTTTTTTCACGTCCTCAACAAGGTTTCTGATCGTCACCTTTCGTCACGGTAAAATAAACTTGAAAATTCAACCAAGTGCCTCTGGAGTATAATTAATGAGTTGGCAAGCAGGGGTTTATTCTTTAGGTGGTCCCGGTGTCCCTTAGTTTTGCTTTCCCAACCCGCTCCCCTCTGGTTGTTTCAGTGACGTGCCCCCACCCAAATCCTTCTGTCTTGGAATTCTGCGCTGCTGCCCTTGCACTTCTTTCCCTTCCTACCAAAACCTTTCTTGTTTCCTGACTGTTGCCTCCACCGCAAAACCAGCAGGAAGCTACGGCTGGCAAGTGTTTGCAGCAGAGAAACAGCAACATTTTGGGCTAAAAAAAACCCCCAAACCAACCCTTCAGGAGAGCTCACAAGGTGAGGAACGAGCTGTGAGTGCCCGGGGGAAGGCTGGGCGAGGTGTGCGACGCTTGCCGTGGGCGTTGAGGAGCCAAGACGGTGCCAGTTGGCACTGAAACACTGCGGGCTGAGCCGGACCGGTCGGTGGAAATTCGCAGGGTGGCCTCGCGGGTTTCTCGGAGCTCACCTTGAAGAGCAGCTCCACTTTCTGCCTGCCCGGCCGCCTGGCTTCTTACGGGAAAAGCGACCGGTTTCCCGGCTTCTTCAAACTCCCATTGAGAGGGAAAACCCCAGAGCTGAATCACCGGAGGGTTTGGGTAAAAGGGCTGCTCTTTGCATCAAAGGAAACGAAAGCTCCTGGCTCGGAACGGAGAGCTTGGAAGAGGCACCGGGTTTGAGTTTCCACCAGAAAGAACAATATTTATCGTGCCATTACTGTGAGATTTGACTCAGCTCACGGCCGAGTTTTTAGCTCAAATCTCGGAGTTTGTGGGAGTTTTTAAGTTCTGGTTTAAACAGCCGGTTGATCTCCGCGTCTGGACTGCAGGGGTCCAAATGTTGGCACCCAAGGAAATGTCTAAAACCTTTCTGTTTCCTTAAACCTCCTCCCAAAAGAGAAAATAAAATATCCCAAAGGTTTTAGAGGTGAAGCAAAATTTAGAAATCCAAAGAATTTAGAAATGCAGTGTTTCCTTAACTTTACTGTTCTGAGTAAAGAGTTAAAATCTGATATATAGAATCATTAAGGTTGGAAACCCCCCCAAGATCATTAACCAGCAGAGTTCACCACTGAAGTGCCACATCCACATGTTTTTGGGACACCTCCGGGGCTGGGCGCTCCAAACCTCCCTGGGCAGCCCCTTCCAACGCCTGACCACCCTTTCCATGAGGAAATTCCTCCTGATGCCCAACCTGCCCCTCTCTGGCATGGCTTGAGGCTGTTTCCCCTTGTCCCATCCCTTGTCCTGTGGGACAGAGCCTGACTCCCACCGGGCTCCAACTTTGTTTCAGGGGGTTGCAGAGAGCCAGAAGGTCCCTCCTGAGCCTCCTTCTCTCCAGGTTGAGCCCCCCCACCTCCCTCAGCCCCTCCTGCTGCTTCAGCCCCTTCCCCAGCTCCCTTCCCTTCCCTGGACACGCTCCAGCCCCTCCACTTCAAATACAACAATGGTTTTTTCCCTTTTTTCCTCTCGAACTGGGAGAGGAAAACCTGCTCTGCAGGTGCCAACAGAGGGCACCGACGTTACGTGCGTTTTTCTTGGCAAGCTCCTTGTTCTCGCTGAATGTCCCTTTTCCTTTTAAAAGCTCACTAAGGTTTTGTGGTGAGGAACAAGCACCCTGAGCAGGAAACGCAGGCCTGAGCCAGGGCTTTGTTCTGCTTCTGGTGAAACCCCCCAACATTCAGTCCCTTTAATCGAGTCTTTGCTGGAGCTCACAGAGGGGACCTGAACATCCCCCCCGGGCTCTCAGGGAGGCAGTGGGAATCCATCCTTGCTTCCAGAGAGATGGAATGGCAACGTGGGAATGTGTACATCGTTCTACATCAGAGCTTGTCTTAGAGAGGCCAGCCTGGTGTAGCTGAAGGTGTCGCTGCCCGGGGAAGGTGATGACCTTTAAGGTCCCTTCCAGCCCAAACCATTCCATGTCTCTGCGATTCCGTGATGCTGTGACATCTATCTATTTATATCTCAGATAAATAAGGAAGAGGGGAAGGAATGGTGAGCTCTGGGACTGAATGTACTCATGATGAGCACATGGAACATATTAATGGTGTCAATTCAGCACAAAGCAGATCCTATACATTGGGAAATGGCACGGGGCGGGGGGATAAGGGTGCTGTGTATTGCAGGGGGTCAGAGCTGGAACTGCCACGTCATCCCACAGAAAACTGGGAGTCCCCTGTTGTCACAGGCTCTGAGGGGGTGAAGTGGCACCTCTTGATGCCAGCCAGGGCAAGAAAACAGGGACAAACCTTTGCTAAATAAATCAGGGAGTCATAGAATATCCTGAGTTGGAAGGGACCCCCCCCAGGACCATCAAAGCCCTGCACCGGCCACCCCAAAAATCCCACCCAGTGCCTAAATGCCCACCTTCCTCTCTCTGAGGGGAATTCCAGCTTCCAACTGGCTCTGTGACCACTAAGTGTCCAGAAACCCCCATCATTCCTATGCCTGCTACTTGTCAAAAAGCAGCTTTGGGTTCTCCCTCCATACGTAAAACACACGGAGGTTTTTAACGAGCCAAGCAGGAGCAGCCACAAAAGAGTGATACTGGATCTTCTATTCTACTTAAAGTTTACCCAGCCAGGGCTTTGCATGCCAAGGCTGCAAAAGACAATTCCCAGTGAAATCCGAGAAGCCCCCGTTTCTGTGTCTGTGCCATCGACTCTCCCTCACTGCCCTCCTGGACAAAGGGGCCCATTGTTGGGTGCCTTGCCCACTCCTGCCTGCATTAATTCCGCTCTTTCACGGGCTTTGCTGTTCCCACTGCCCTTTGCTGGGATATGTTTGAGCTCCTTTCTGCTTTAGGAGGAGCAGCAGAGTGTGCCAGATGCTTTCCTGTTGTGTTCAGCCCAGGTGCTTTGGGAGGGCTGGGCTGCCTTGAAAGCACCTCGAGCGCCGCATTTAACGGTCCCCTTTCTTCTGGCTTCCCTCGTCTGGCTTTTATTCACCCTTTGCAAGTTGGAGATGTAACTCGATCAGGTTTTAAAGGCTCTGTAGGATGACCTACTGCTAAATGGGCAAGCTGTGGCGAATGTGGAGATGCCGGTGCTGACACCTGTGGGGATAATGATGGATAATTCAGGATGGTGAGGATGAGTTCTTCGTTGCCAGTGTAAATCAGGGTATTCCACGGGATGGTCGAGGCACCACACACTGATTTAAAGCTCCCCTGGTTGATCATCTGGCACGTGGATCAGGGCTGGAGCTCCTCTGCTCTGGAGCCAGGCTGGAAGAGCTGGAACGTCTAGCCTGGAGAAGAGAAGGCTCCAGGGAGAGCTGGAGGGACAGGACAAGGGGGAATGGTTTCCCACTGCCAGAGGGCAGGTTTGGATTAGACAGCAGGAAAATATCCTCGACTGTGAGAGTTCTAGCGAGTTGCAGCAACTTGCAGTAGGTGATGCTGTTTCACTCAGTTTGGAGTGGAAACGCACAGTGGGGAATTTCGGCCTGAAAAGAGAGGCCGTAACGTTGGCTGGAAAGTTTCTGACGCCCTCAACTCACACTCAACTAAGTTTGTTTCTGAGCTTTCTCGAAAGAAAGCCAGGTTTCAACCAGGTTTGTAGCTCTTAGATTTTCTTTGTATTTGGCTTCAAACTGCAGCATTCCCAAAATGAACCTGAGGAAGGCGTGCCCTGTGCCCGTTTCATTCTCACCCCAGTGAGTCATGGACAGAACTGATGCACCATTAGGCTCAGGCTGATGAAGGAAGTCTCAGGGGTAATTTCTCTGCTTTATTTCTTCAGAGAGACAGGAAGATGGTAAATCAAAGCAGTTGAGTCTCATCTCTCCTCCATGACAAGAGAAGATCTAAGGCCCTGATGTGACAAAATCAGACAGAGAGTAAATGCTGAGACCAAATCAGAGGATCACTGAAAGTGAGGTCTCTTGTCAGGCTGGAGAGCCCCCTAAAATGGACTTTATTTGTTAGTGCAGGACCATGGCATTGGGCTGGGAATGTGAAGGCCAGAATTGCATTTTTATCACCAGCATTTACATTCCCACTCTTTGCTTCAGCTGTTTGCCCATTTTATTAGAATGAAACTCTGGCTCTCCCCTTCTGTGTGAGGCACCTGCAGATAAATGGTTGCCATGGGGCCACCAATCCCTCCCTGCTCCGTGTTTGTGTTTCCCTGGGGACTCCAGTGAACTGAAGGGTTTTCTCCCTGCTCCTGTCTCCCTAATTAGGCAGCCTGGCACACACCAGGGCTGAGAGTAAACACGCTGAAACCCAGCCTTTGGGGAGCCTTCGGTGCTTCGGAACCTCTCGTTAACGTGAAGTTTCCACCCTCCAGCTGTCTCATCTTTCCCTGGCTGTGCAGGGACTTCTGCCCGTGCTCAGCGTGGGGAGCAGAGCACTGGGAGGTTTGGGTTTCTGGCAGGGAAGAATAACTGGGAACCAGCTTACAGGGCAGACATCCAACTCCCCTGGCTTCTTCCAGGCACCTGGAATTGGGAAGAGCCCCAGGCTCGGGTTGTAGAGGTGGAGGGAGCAGAGCCCTTCACTAGCAGAGCTCGTGTCCTGCCTGCCACCATCAGAAAGGTGCCTGGCCCACATGGGCACTGCAGAGAGCACCGTCCAAGGACTCTGGGAGAGCAGAGGGGGTGGGGTATGTCTGGACCAGTGGCTGGAGACAGGGAGAGGACTTTCAAGTCGTGACCACGGTGCTTTTGGGACTTAATCCCATTCCAGTGTCTGTCTGCCTCGTGCTCTCCTAAAGGAGGGTACACCTGGCAGAGGTGGGTGGTCTCCAGAGGAAACCAAGGTGGGGTTTTCTCTCTCCCTCTGCCTCATCAGCTGGAGTTTATCAATAACGGGGGTTTCAAGCAAAAGCAAGTCCCCTTTCCCTGAGGAGCAGCTGAGTTTGGCTCGGCTCCCTCGGGGGGACAGTTGTGAGGCTGCAGAGCTCCCGGTCAGCGCTGTTGTCTCTGCTGCCACTTGTCTTCTGGAAATACAGCAGGAAAATGACTGATTCCGTGTGGCATGAAAGGGTGGGAAAGGAACGAGAACAAAATCAAGGGTAACTTGTAGAAGTCTGGCCCATCCCCACCAGCTCCAGTGAATCTGGTTTCCCTGCTCCCAGCAGGAACTGGGATCATTTCTGCTCTGCCGGCAAACACCTGTCCTTTGTTTAACATCACTGGTGCCACGGGATCCTTCCCCAGCACCTGAATTCCCAGGTGGAAAGCTGTCCCTCTGAGCAAACAAACCATTCCAGGCGAACAAGTGGCACCCTGATAATCCTCCCCACTGCAGGAAGCAATGTAATCTGCACTTCCATGGGACCTGTAAAACTCCAACCGAAACAGGGTGGTCTGATAGATCCATTGATATTCCAGTGGGTATTTTGCCAGTGCTTGACACTGGGAGGAGGGAAGGGCTTTAAAAGCGAACTGTTTCTTCCTTCTGACTCTTTTAATTCTCTTTCTTCAGGGGCAGTTCTGACTCTGGAAGAGCCTCGCTGGAAGCAAATCTCAGGTAGAGCCGAGCAAGGAAAGCTCAAGTTTTGTAGGAGGAGAGATGTCTGGACAAGCCAGAACAGTCTCACTGTCCTCGGAGGAGCAGGACAAGCAAAGAGGAGAGACAGAAGTCGTGTTTCTTGGGAAACACACCTGCATCTGATGACTGTTGTATTTAAGGACAACAGGATCAGTGCACTGCATAGATTTAGGCTCCTTGTGCTTGGCGCTGCAATCACACAGCCCCACGCAGCTTCTGGTCCGCAGAGCCACGAGGGAATAATGGCAGGAGGAGGCTCAGGGAGAGGAATTGTCAGGCTGGGCAGGGAACCGAGCCATGACACAGAACCTGGTGCCTGACACATCCGTTTCCTGGGTGCAGCGATTTTGCAGGCAGGAGACATTTATTTTTAAGCCTCTCCAAAGTCTCTCTTGCTCCCGCCTCTGCCAACCACACCTTCCTCTGAACTCGGCGACCTGAGTTTACCTGACCCAGCAGAGGAACAGCCAGAGCTCCAGGAGCAGCATCACAACTGACGCAACCTGGGCAAAAAAAACAAGGAGAGGCTCAGCCCAGGCATCCCTTCCAAGGAGCAGGGATCTGAACCCAGCGCTGGGAGCAGCTTTCCAACCAGCAGCCACGGCACGTGGCCATTCAAAGCTCCCACAACCCCCCAGCCAGGTCATCCCACACCTCCTGTAAGCTCTTGGTCCCTTTTCCAACACTTCTTCGGGTGAGTGGCAGCAGAGGGAGCTCGTAGGAGAGGCTGGAAGTGCCACAGCAGCTCCTTTCAAGAGGAATAGAGACTGTGTGATCTGGGGAGCGGGAGGTAATTAAAGATTTACTAATATTTACAGGAGAATATACAAAGTTTGTGTCAGAACACAAAGAGCCCTTCATGCAGCACCACTGCTTTTATTGCCAGAGTGATGTAACCTGGGAATTGTTTCCCTTTATCATCAAAGCTGGGTGTCTGCATAACTAACAAGGATATGCTGTTAAAGCAATCAGTGCTAACAGCACTTTTCAAAGGAATAAGGAGCCTCCTTCAGAGCACAGGCCATTCCTCACTAATGGGAATCACGATGTGATCTCAGGTAGGGGCCAACCACTTCTTCCCTGGCGCTGCTGCCGGTCCATGGCAAAAGCCACGTTTTGCTCTAAGTAATGACCGGCCTCGTCAGGCAGGTGCTTTGCTCCATGTGCTGCCCATGCCAGGGAGCCTGCAGGATCACATCCCAGTTTGCCTTTTCACACATCTCTCTCTCCCCCTTTGCAGCCACGGCTTTGTCAGGAATGACCGGTTTGGGTGGCTGCAGGCAGAGAATCCCCCCCTGCAGAGCTGCCTCCAGCCCTGGATCCCAGCACGGGAGGGATGTGGAGCTGCTGGAGGGAGTCCAGAGGAGGCACCAGGATGACCAGAGGGATGGAGCAGCTCTCCTGGCAGGAAAGGCTGAGGGAATTGGGATTGTTCAGCCTGGGGAGGAAAAGCTTTGGGGTGATCTCATTGTGACCTTCCAGGACCTGAAGGAGCTGACAGGAAAGATGGAGAGAGACTATTTATAAGGACTGGGGTGACAGGATAAGGAGGAATGGCTTCAAACTGCCAGAGAAGGGGTTTAGGTTGGATATTGTGAAGAAATTCCTGGCTGGGAGGCCCTGGCACAGGTTGGGCAGAGAAGCTGTGGCTGCTCCATCCCTGGAAGTGTCCAAGACCAGGTTGGATGGGTCTTGGAGCAACCTGGGATAGTGGAAGGTGACTCTGCCCATGGGACGGGGTGGGACTGGATGGGCTTTAAGATCCCATCTCACCCAAACCACTCTGGGATTCCATGTTAACATTTTTGCCCGTGATGAAGAAATGAGAGTGTGCCCAAAGAGCCAGGCAGTGCTTTCTGTGGGAAATCCCTCCCGTTCCAACTGTCCCAAGTTCCTGCCAGGAGCAAACCTGGTCTGAGCTCTACAGAACCACCCGCAGGAGCTTGAAATTCACCGTGGAAGAAGCTCCTTTGAGTTCCTTCCCAGCCATTGCCAGGGCAGCGTTGCCTGCCCGTCCAGGACGTTGTGTCCTGGCTTGTTTGAGCTGGAGGGCTCCTGTGTGCTCTTGGACTGTTTCGGTTTGAATTTAAGGAGGAAACTCCAGGCAGGAGGGCAGGGATTAGCTCTGATCACGCCACGGTTTGCGAGGCTTCTGCTGTCGGAACCCTTTGGTGCCAAGCACTACGTGAGGGACAACTTCACAGCGAGTCCTGACTCAGAGGCTTTGCAATGGACTTCCTTTACTCCAGAGCAAAGTGAGCCAGGTGTGGGAGCCTGCTGGGACACCCAGGAGCTGTGGCACAGAGCGCTGGGCACTGCACCTGTACCCACAGGGGCAGGGAAGGGGCACAGCAAGTGCTTGTAGAGCAGCAGAGAGAACAACGGCCAGTGCCCTGAGATCAAAGCTTTGGCCTTGAGATAGAAGCCTTCGCTCTGGGGACAGTGTGTGGAGGAGCAGGACAGGAGAAAAGGGAAGGGAAAAGGCAGCAGAAAGCCCGAGAGCAGCTCTAGCTCCTGCTCACTGTTCCAGACCACCCTGAGCTCCCCTTTGCCTCCGAGTCCCTCCCTGGACTGAGGAATGGATTGTAATTGAATCACTCCGTGCTTTGGGAGGCGTGAATGGAATTTTCGAAGAGAGATGCCAAGGAGGTGTTTTCATTATTCTTCCTGCAGTTCCAGCTGCCTTTGATGGTGCCTTTGGTGTGCACAGCTGGGCACACAGGGCACTCCAAGCCCCAGGATGTGTGCGGCACTGCCAGGACATGCCAGCAGGGACAATGCCACACTCCCACTGTAGCACAGGCAGGGCCAAAGCACAGTTTTGGTCACAAAGTGGTGGAACAAGTTCCTCACACTTTCCCTGTGCCCCTTTCCTGGTGTCATGGCCTGGCATCTTCATCTTCCAAGAGCACAGCAACCTTTCCAGGAGCTTTGCTGGTGAGAGTCAGCAGTATCCATGGAATCAGCACAGAATCATGGAACGGTTGGGTTGGAAGGGAGCTTTAAGGTCACTCAGTTCCCCCCTCTGCCATGGGCAGGGACACCTTCCACCAGCCCAGGTTGCTCCAAGCCCCATCCAACCTGGCCTTGCACATTTCCAGGGTTGGGACAGCCACAGCTTCTCTGGGCAACCTGTGCCAGGGCTTGCCCACCCTCCCAGCCAAGAATTTCCTCCTAATTCCCACTCTACCCTGCCCTCTGTCAGCTCTGTCTTCCTCCGGGCCAGACTCAATAGTGACTCAGGCAAATCTTTGGAACAAACACTTCGAAAGCAGCTCAAAGGCATTTCCTGCATTACATCAGCACCGGGCACAGCCGAAGGCAGGCGGGAAAGCAGCCCAGCTCACCCGTGTCCCAAAGCCAGGGCATTTCATGCAAAGGTTGGACCACAAAGTGGGCCCGGCCCTCCAGCTCCTGGTGTTTTCCACCACCAGGAGTGCTGCATTTGCTCCTCTTTGATAGCGAAATGTAAATATTTCTTTATCTATTTTTAGCCTTTAATTGCTCATTCATACCTCCCGCAAGAGCTTTTGGCTCTTTCATCGCCTCCCTTCTTGGCCGGATTGCTGAGAAACGAACCAGTTTTAAACAGTGCCATTTATCCTGAGACAAGGACACCTGAGATCTCCTGCAGGGGTTGAGGTGCTGGGCAGGTATTTCCTCCCCTAGTCTGAACACGTCCCTGCCTCTCTAATCTCCACGGAGAAACCCGGGAGGTGGGAGACTTTAATCATCTCTTCTGTCTAGTTATGGCATCTCCAAGTATTCTAGATGAACCTTCCTTGCAGTGGATGTTTGGACATGTATTATTTAAGCAGGAGTTCCCTCAGTCTTCACATGTTTGTGTGTTTTGCATCCTTAAAAGGCTCATTATTAAAGAGGTGCGGGGAGAAATTGGGATGCAGGGGGCTCTTCCTGTTGAAAAATTTCAGGAAAAGGCATTTCCACTTGTTTATGATGGTGGAATGAGGGACTTTTAGGGAAGAGCAGGCAGGGACACCTTCCGCTAGCCCAGGTTGCTCCAAGTCTTGTCCAACCCGGCCTTGGGCACTTCCAGGGGTGCCGAAACCTGCTGGGTGAGGACTTAAAACCGCCCGGAAGGGAGAATGAAAACCCAGCAGCAAACCCACCCTGTTTTATCCTGCCGTGACTCCTCCACCTCCCCCCAAACCGAAAGCTCCGAGGGAAGTCCGCGGGACGTGGAACTTGGCCACGCTTCTCCCTCCGGGCTGGCCCTGCGCCCCCAGCCGAGGCGGTGTGAATACCCTGGCACTCGTCCCTGGCGGTCGGGGTGACCTTCGGGAAGGTTCCCCGGGCTTCGCCGCTGGCGCACAATGGCTCCGATCAGCTCCAGCGCTCCCGGAGCCCGTCCTTGCCTCACCTTCCACCTTCCTGGAGCCGCTCTCCCCGGTGGCACAGGGAGCGGGAGGACGGGGCTGTCGCAACCCGCGGCACCGCAAACACCTTCGGCGAAGGTCGCACCCTCTAGGAAACGTTGCCTAATCCGCGGAGAAAGGGAGAGGCCGAGCTCGAAGGGGCATTTCCTTCACCCGAGACCTTCCGTGCTGCGAGTTTTATCCCACGGAGGGTGAAGCGGGACGTCCCGTGGGGAATTGATGGGGGGGATTGAATTATGTGTTAACCCTGGGTGTTCTCAGACCGGGTGTTTTATCCCATCCATCACTCCGGGAGACTCTCAAAAGCCTTCCCGAGCACGAAGCAGTTCTTGGCAGGACTTTTCTGGAGACTGAGCGAATTTCCCATGGCTGTTGCAGCCCGGCTGAGCGCGTCCTCCTTCCCCAAAGCCTTGGGTTGCTTTCCCAATGCACCGCAATGCCGCTCAAGCCTGGACCTGTCCCTGGGATGCCTCCCGGACTCTGAAGGGATGCCAGGGATCTGTGAAGTCGGGAAGCTCCTCCCAGCAGCCTTGGGAAGGGGAGAGGGATGATGCCCAGGTGCTCCTGGGAAGGAATTTTGGCTGAAAGCTGATATTCCGATAGTCTAAAGGCAAAACGGTTTGAGCGGAGTTTTATGGGACAAATGTTGTTCCAGCCCTTCCTTTGTGCCTTGTGAGCTCCTCACGCCCCACCGGGGCCCAGGTGGAGCTACTGGCAGGGAACCTGTTGCTTCACAGCATCAGACGGGGCCAAATTTCCCTGCGTGTTGTCAGTCATGTTCTGCATGAGCCGTCCCACTGCTGGCAGAGCTATTTTTATTTCTTTTCTTTATTTTTTTCCCCCCCTTGTGGAGAGCAACCCAACGAGCTTAACCATTTCTTTGTCCTAGCTGTTTCCAGCCCCACACGAGGAGAATTCCCTTGGAGAGCTCCAGAGCTTGGCTTTTTTTCTGACACACTCAATCAGCATCTCCCTTGTAACCCAAGTGAGGAGCCCCCCGCTTCACCCCAGCACGAAATGCCAGGAGAAGGTCACCGTGATTTTGGCAACATCAGCCTGGAATAGATGTGGACTCAAGAAATGGTTCCGTATTTTTGACCTACATGGCAGGCGCAGCTCGTAAATTCTATTTTTAAGCAACATTCAGCATCCTGGTGGCTTTTTGGGGACTGTTCCCATCCCTTCCTGCTCCCCAAAGTGGTGTCTCGGAGCTCGGGGACAGATGGACTTGTCCCCTGATTGCTCCGGTCTCTGAAATGCCCCGAGGGGCTGGGGAGGTCCTCACCCAAAGCACCCTGATGGCACCGACAGAATCATTAACCCTTCTCCCCACCCTCAGCCAGGCAAAGGGCAGGGAAAGGGATGGAGCAGGGAATTCTGGAGCAGGGAATTGCCTGCACGGGTTATTTCCTGTATGCCTGAGTTTCCCCCATTGTAACAGGTAGGAAGCAGCCCTGCCTTCTGTGCTTCGGGAGGTGAACGGGCAGGAGGGACCTGAGGGCTGTTTTGGAGCCCAAAGCGCAAGGTGGGCAGAGGATATTTAACTTCAGGAGACCCTTAGAACGTTAAACGTGGCAAAAAAAGGGGCTTAGGCTTGATAGGGAACAAATAAGGGCGAAAGCATTCCCTTCTCAAACTTTAAACGCGATATTTGGCACCATTTTGGGGGATTTTCAGTGCCAAACAGAAGTCTAAGGTAAAAGGGAAGTAGGTCAAAATGAGAGATATAGATATAGATATAGATATAGATATATATAAATATAACAATTTGCTTACAGAGCAAAATCCTGTTTGCTGGGTTTAAGCATACAGAAATCTGTGTTGCTTCGAAATAAACTCAACTCAGAGCTGACTTCAGTTTCAACTATTTTATTAAATATAACCTCAAATGCCTAAAATTACTACTAAGGCAGCAAAACAGCACCTTAAATAGCTGGAAAATATAAAAATGTACATATGCAGCGGCAGCTACTGAAGCTTTTCTTCCTAATTCTACAGGGAAAACCATCTTTATGTCCAACTTCTTCATCTCTTTGCCTTTTTGAGGATGTTTTGGGCATCTTTACCCTTGAAAATTAACTGTACAGGGCATCTCATGAGGGGGTTTATTACCAACTTACCCAGGAACATGTTTTAATAAAAGATGAAGATTTGGATGAGGATAGGGATGAGGATTTGAAGGTTCGGGACTATCAGGGCGCTGTTTTCAGGATTATCAGGGCACTATTCCAGGGCACGGGGAGGTTCCAGCTGTGCTGGCTCTGCCACCACTGGCCCCAACCATGGTCTCTGCTCAGCTCCTTCAGATTTAGGATGTTTCTCCCAAAGCTCCTGGGGTGTGATGTTTGCACCCACCACATTTCAGGCACGGGAAACGATAGGGCCAGAAGTTACTGAGGTGCAGTCCAGGAGCCTCATTTCTTAGGGAAGCAAGTTCAGAAAGCGTTCCTTGACCTACCTACGCGTGGTGGACCTTCCAGCTCATCCTCTCCTGACTTGTCTCCTCTCTCCTTACGTTTCCTCGGGCATCACGGAGGATCTTTGGGTGCCAACAAGACCCACGTGGCCTCAGCGCACTCGAAGCTTTCAGCATCCCCCCAAGCTCCAGCAGGAAGGCTCAGCCCAGCTCGGACTTGCCGGGTTCTTCTGCCGGAGCCAAGTTGTGCCGGGACGGAGGTTGCGCCCATGCGATTGACGGCATTACCAGACAGTATTAGACAAAACTAGCCAGATCTAACTTTGCCTGGTAAGACAGCAATCAGCAGGCCAGGGAAAAGCACCGCCACCAGGAAAAAGGACTTTCTCCAGATGCAGGGTTAAGGAGACGGGGCAGGGAAAGGCTGGCGGCCTCTCCCTCAGCCACAGCAATTACCAGTAAATATTTAACTTGACCTCCTTGCTGATTACGAGGCAGGACAGTGATGGAAACACAACTGCTTCCACTCCACTGCGGTAGGAATTTTAAAATATTGGAAAGGACTTACCTCCAGCTCCATCCAGGGCATCCCTCTCATGGGCACTTGGCTCACCGTGCAGCTGCAGCTCCCACAACATCTGGAGGCACTTTTCAGCTGCACTCCAAAGTCCCTCATGGATATTAAAACTCCCCTCAGTGAGGCAGCTTTTTCAGAACTAAGCCTGACCCAGCCCAGGCCTCAGACAGGTCTTAAAGCACACCAAGAACCAGCGCTGCCCGTGGGATGGCTCTGCTGTGAGATGGCTTTGAGGAAGATGAAGATCAGCAGGAGAAGGATACGGAGGCACAAGGGAGTTTTTCTGGGCTTCCCCTGGCACTGGTGACTAACTCGGAGTCTCTAAGACAAGGTGGAATGGATGTTTTCCCAAGGACACATCAACTAGGAGGGTGTGGGGGGAATTTCCCTGCTCTCCAGTTTTTGTAGGGCCGCATTCCCACGCCTGCCATGGATGATTGGAGTTATCTTCTTTTCTTTTTTTATTACTGTTTACTCTTTTCGTTAATTTATTATTTCCTATTTATTTACTCCACTGCACGCAAGGTTAGGTGCCGTGCTTTGTTTAAAGAAGAGATGGAGGGGAGGGAGGGGTGTGCTCCCATTCCTCTTATTTAAATGCTTGTTAAAAGCCAATTTGCAGAGCCGCTCCAATTTCACACCATTTCCTCAATCCCTCCCGAACCGGTTACTCATTAACACGGTAACTAATCACCAAAGAACTCTCCTCTGCTTCTTCCCTTCTCTTCTGTTTTCCTGAGAATTTACAACCTGCGAGGGCAAACACAGGGCTGAGCCTCTTCCAGGGACTCGGGCACTGCATTTAGAGCAGGCACGGTCAGATCCTTCCAAGTCCTTCACGTTGGGATCAAAATAAGTTTAAATTAGATACCGACTAGTTCATTTTTTCTGCTGTTTCTGTGTTACCTACTAGTTTTGGCAAGGAATCATATGCCCAGCTTACTGCAAAGAACTGAAGGAATCACTCCAATATTCCCAGTGATAAAGACAAAGAAACCCAGACTGGTTTGGCTTGGAAGGGACCTTAAAGATCATCCAGTTCCAAGTACCAGGGTGTTGCTGGACTTGTTCTGCTTTGGAGACAGGGGGGAGATTCACAGCAGGATGAGGAAAGTGCGGTGCCGTGATTTAAACAGAAATCATATGGAATGCCTACAAAGACCCAGGGCAAGCACCGAGCGGTCGGAGGGTGTGATGTTGCCTCATTTCCTACAGAAAGAGCTGCAAACCAGCGGGAGCAGCCGAGGGACCGGCGCACGGGCTGTGCCTGGGCAGGGCAGAGCCCCGGGACCTGCCCACAGCAGCCAAGGTTACCTCCAGCACTGCTGAAACCTGGGCTGTTTCCTTAAAGCAGCCGGCGCTGGACCATCGGGCTCAACTGTGATGAAACTAAGCCTGACAGAGTCCAAGAAGCGTTTGGACAACACTTCCAGGCACAGGGTGGGAGTGCTGGGCACAGGGTGGGAGTGCTGGGCACGGCGCAGGGCTCTCAGTTGGGCTGGACGATCCTCGTGCGTCCCATCCAGCTCTGAATATTCTGTGTTTCTGGGAAACAGGGAGGAAGAGTAAGAAATGTCCTCTGTCACCCCAGGCAACTTCTTTCACTGGACCTGGATGTCGTCGGAGAGAGGAGTGTATTTCCTTTGGGAGTTCCAGCTTCCAATCGCAACTTCACCCATTCCCACACTCCATGAGCTGCTGCTCTGCTGGAATGAATTCCTGGAAGCAGCAGCAGCTCTGAATGTCCCTCCACCTGGCTGGGGAGAGCAGGGTGAGCACTGAGCGGTTGTTCCCTGCCTGGGTTAAATTCCTGTGCTCCTTAATGAGTGATTAGAGTGATTAACCCAACTGTTCCCTCAGCAAGGAGCAGTGCCTGGAATGGGGGGCAGGTTGGAAGGCTGGAAGTTCAGGGGCCGTTCAACCGTGGAGGAGTAATTGAACTGTGATTGGGAAGAATGACCTTTACAACCAGGAGCCTGCCCTGAGCCACCTCTGCCAGCCAGGCATGGCAATGCCACAAGCAAATCCTGGTGCCCTGCGCCACGCAAATCCCAGCTCCGAGCACGGTTTAGCGGGAAGGAAGCCTGACCTCTGAAAACGTGGATTTTTGTAGGTTGGAGCTGGCACAGCAGCCTCAAGCTTCAGCAGCACCTGCACGGTGCTTTCCACCCACTTCTTCATGAGAACTTATCTTTATAGCCATTTATTACGTCTAAAAACACCCATCAACGCACTCGGCATCCTTACCCGCTTTGCAAACGTTCCACTTGGGCCTGACCCGTGGCCCAGTGTCTCCTCCTGACGTGTGGTGGTGGTTGGTTCACCCTTTAAACATCGTTACCAGACAGTGTTAGAGTAGATCCAGAAAATCCAGCACTGTCTAGTAAGATGCCCACAGAGGACCAGGGTCTGTCCAGCGGCTGCAGAAGGGAAGCCTCTCTCCGTGAATCCACGTTCTTCAGGACGTCAGAGCTCCACGAAAACACCAAGAAATGGCAGCGTGAATAATTCACCGAGTCTGTGACGGCAGGAGGAAGGTATTTGACGTTAAAGGATGGTTTGGAAACCGCGGTGGATTTCGGGAGTCAAAGAGCTGATTTCATGCAGGTCTTAAACAGAAACGTGAGGTTTAAGTTCTCTCTCAACACCCTCGAAAGGCAGGAAGGTTTCCTGTGCTTTGTTTTGGGGGGTTTTTTTTGACACTCCCTCCTCCCTTTTGCTTCACAAAAACACCGATTCGAGGCTTCCCAACGCAAAAGACGCTGAAAAGTGGCTGAGGAAGAAAAAGGCACAAAAAAGTGCTGAAGATGGGCTGGCATTTAACAGGGGCATCGTTTTGACAACAAGCCCTTTGTTGTGTCGGCTTCGAGGCACACCTGGAGTTAAAGGCACCCCACTGGAGCTGGGACATGGAGTGACAGGAGACTGAGGTGGCCAGGTGGACAATAATTAGCAGAGAGTGCTAATGAGGAAGATGAAAAGGCACATCTGCCCTGGGGGGGTCAGGAGAAGGGGAGGGTTGCCCAGAGCAGAGAAGGGCAGAATTCCCAGCACGGTTAAACCGACCTGTATTGAACTAAATGTCTTTTTATTTTTCGATATGTAATTATTGGGTTATCTCACATTATATTTTATTATTTTAATAGTTCTCCATATATGTGTAAATAAAAATACATCTGGTTTTATGCATGCTTTTATACAGGTTAAGCCAACCTGTATAAAACCATGTATAAACTCAAATATATATATATATATATACATGTATCTATACATATATAGACATATATATGTAATTTTAATGTATTTTATTTGTTTAGTATTTGTATATATATCTATATAATAGAGACATTTGGTTTTATCCAGCTTTTACACAGGTCAGACCAACCTGAACCCAGATCCCCCCGATCCCGGAGGAGATCCAGGGGATGGAATTCAGGGAGCTGCTCTTTCCCCTGTTGTTCCTGCACACCTGCAGGGGAACACCTGCCCTGTGCTCCATGTCGCACCAAAACACCCTTTTTTCCACACCCCACTCCCAGTGAGAGCCTTTGCAAATCATTGTTTCCAGTGCCTTTAGTGGCTGATAAAGGGGGAAATTCTTGTATTGTTTTAATTCTCAGTAAAGAACAAAAAGAGCCTCCCGGAACAATTTGAAACAACCTTCTCACTTCCACGAAGTCCCTTTAGGCTGAGCTGTTCTTTCAAGGTCACTTTAACTCGTATAATTAGGGGGGAAAAAAACTCCTAGAATAAGAACCAAGCCCATTGTGTCATAAAATACAGATTATCGGTCCACTGAAGTAATGAAACCACCAACAGGACTGGGAGTTCAGCCCCATTCTCTCTCCCCCACAAGAAGTGACAAACGCAGGTGAAATTAAACCAGCGTAAAAATAAAAAGCTCTCGATTCCAGAAACGTGCAAGCTTTTAAAGAAATGGCAAGAGAGGAGAAGTCTGGAGGGGTTGCTGTGAAAAGGAGAGAGTAAGTTACAGAAGCACAGCTGAAAAAAGGAAGTCCACTTGCAGCCTTGGCAGCTCTGCTCTTAAACGATTTTCGCTCTTCTTAAATTATTTCCTCTGTTCTTACGTTATTTCCCCTGTTCTTAAATTGTCTCAGAGCGGTTTGATTTCGAGAGAAAATGACGAACAGGAAACCCCAAATGTTCCATTTCAAGAAAATGTTTGCTTTCCCTCTCTGCAAAGCTGCCGGTGTTTAAAAGGAAATAAAAAGAGCATGTTTGGAGCTGAATCCCTACAATTATCTCGCTGCTCCAGCACTAAACATTTGGCTGCTTCACTCATTTTAATGTTCCTGTTGTTGCATTTCAAACCCGTGCTCCGCTCCGCGTTATTTACGGGCTCCCTCTGCCATTATTTTATGAGCCCAGAATAAAGAGAAGGTGCTGGCCCGGGAGATTTACCTTTTATCCTACAACCCAAAGCATTTCAGCCGGGATTTACTTATGCCTGGGGACATTTGTCAGCCAAGCAGGGATTTTCCTGCCCGTTAACCTCGGCTCCCAAATTGCTGTCGAACCGCTCCACGTTGTGCACGAAACACCATCATCATCATTACCAGGCAGTATTAGAAAAGCAGAAAACATCCAATGCTGCCCAGTAAGATGGTAATGGAATCTCAGAGTCCTGGGCTGCGCCCAGCAGGTCTCCCAGCAGCTGGAAAACCTGACTGCTCGGAGGAGAAGGGAAGAGGGCAAATGTCGCCCGTGTCTGGCCCTCCTTTGGGATTTCAGTGGTTTTGTGCTTTCAGATGCTCTTCGTTTGGGACGGGCAGAAGCAACAACGTCCTGAGAAGCCGTGCCAGAAATGTCTGGACATTCGCAGTCCTGCCTCTTCCCACCACCTCCCCGCACACCTTCGGAATTGTCACTTACCAATAAGTGCTCCTGTTTCTATTGACACCTCCCGGTGCCCCCGGCCGTTTGGGCTCTATCTATGTTTTAATAAGGCAGTTCGTATTTACTGATTCCCTCAGTCATTATTTAACCGGATTGATATTTGGGGAGCCCCCAAGGTCTTGCAGAGCACAGTGACACAAAGAAATCGTGAGTATTTGAATGCTAAGAATGTTTGGAGCCTCTTACGCTTCACATCATCTCTGAACGTTCCCAAGATTACACAAACCAGGAGTTGGACTCGATGATCCTTCTGGGTCCCTCCCAGCTTCGGGTATTCCGTGAATCTCTGATTGATTTTTGCCTCAGATACATTAAATCAACCCAGCTAAACCCCTAACAACTCTGGAGCAACTAAACAAATGACCACGATGTTCTCACCACCAACAAACTCAGTGTTGACATTTAATACCCTTGAAAAGACAGGACTCATAACCTGCCAAACACCTTCCAGTGCATCCCAAACCCCCCTGGAAATCCCTGTTTTCCAGGCCCTGCTGCCAGATAAACCATCCCCGGTGCAGTGGCCTCAGGGTGGGGTTTGTCATTCCCCCCTCCTTTTGCTTTCTTGGCCAAGAATTGATCAGTGATAAATCCACCAATAAACTGATCTCTGACAACGGCAAGGGAAGCAAAAGGTGCAGTTAAAAGTAGGAGGAGAAATTTCCCCTTGGTTTGAGATAACTCCGGGTCAGAAGGGCTGAATTCCTGAATAATGGGGGCTACTGGCTGAATTTGGAGAGGAAGAGGAATGAAAATCCCCTCCCTGCTTGCCCTGGTGGCATCGAACCCGCAGTGGGTCGTTTTGCTCAGCACCACAGTGGCCACTGGAAGAGCAGGACAGCCCCGAGCACAGAAATGGGGACAATCAAGTGCCAAGAGAGACACTAAAATGTGGTGAAATGGCAAAGCGAGTCCTGGCTACAACCAGAACCCAGCCCAGTCCAAGGGCACGTCATGAAGTACTTTGATCCTCGAGGTCTTTTCCAGCCTGGAGGATTCTGTGATTCTGCATCACGTCACAGCTCCTCGAGATCCAGCTCAGGGAAACTCCAGGCAAATCCTCATGGAAAGAAGTTCTATTACAGGAGCTCTCCCACGAGGCTTTTAATGTGTGTTATGTTTTAAAGTCTTTTAATGCATGTCCTGCCCTTCCCAAGGCTTTGGAATGCAAATACACTTTGGAGCCCCCACTCCATCTCAGGCTGACATTCTGCAAGTGGCTAAATAGGCCACTGCAAAAAATCACCCCCAAAAAACCTGGAGGTGCGTTCTTTTTGGAATTTCTGGGGGTTTTTTTTGTCTTTTTATAACCAGACTGAACCCCATCGGTCCCACTTAAGCAGTGAACACATGGACATAACTCCAGAGTTACACCAGAAAGTGTCTTTCCTATAGCAACAACATGGAATAAAGCCAACCAGAAAGGGAATGGGACAATAGTTCTTTGTCTAAAGTACCCCTAGATGTGACAACTGTAGCTGAAATAAAAGTAGGGAGAGCAGAGACTTTCTAAATACTAAAACCCCAGGCTGTGTTAAACTCAGTTTTAATCATAGCAACCAGCTCTGTTATCTAATTAATATGGGTAAGAATAATAATGTGCTAAAATGACTGCAGTTTATAAAAACCCCATGATATTTAGTTATAATCAGAGGCAAAATTCTTCAGTTGTTAATAACTTAGGAAATATTAACCAGCTGACTAGAACAATTCAGGGAATAAACCGAGATCCTGACTAAAGTCATAACAGGAATGTGCACTGCGAGACATCCCAACACCTCCGTGCGGGGTCAGGTATCTGACTTTGCCAAAGTAATTCTGCCCTCAGATGGGTGTTAATTCCCTTCTTGCTGCAAAGGCTGTGGATAGAGCAGCCAGTGCTTCCCACAGCTGGGCTGGACAAGGGAATGTTTCTCCCTTGAAGGAGAAAATACCCAAGATGTCCCCACTTATGGAGGGGCTTCTGTAGGATGCCCTCTTTTCCCTCATTTTCACATTCCATGCAGGAGCAACCCTGGGAAGGTGCCAGGGAGCCACTTGTCACTTTAAAGCAGTGATGGCCAAGGGGGAACCCCAGAAATATTCCACATTAGCACTGGGCAGTGCCCCACCTTCCCCTGCCGTGCCCAGGGTGTCCCAGGCTGTCAGAGCTGCTGCGAGAGAGGTTGTACGACCTGATTTTCCAAACGCAGAGGGCCCCGAGCTCTCCCTTCAGATCCACCTGATGACCTTTATCAGCCCAACCCAAAGGCATTTGGATGATTTAGTGTTTCTGGTGCCATCTCAGAGATGCCGTAAGGGCAATTCAAGGCAATCGCCGTGTAATTTCTGGTGTTTCGACACCTGGAGCAGGTGTTGGCATGACCCTGCTCTTTCCCAATGGGGCAGGAATATTCCAGCCTGATCCAAAGGATTTCCAGCTGGAAGGTGACATCTCCTTGCTTTTCTGGGCTTGAGAAAACCACTGTCCTAGAAATGCACTCTGAACTATCAAATCTCTGCCCTAAGGCATCCAGCAGCAATCCCAGCAATCCTAGGTCTCACTGGATCTTTCCCTAAACTGTTTGGGGTTTTTTTTTAATTATTATTGGAACTATTATTGGAACCTTTCAGCAGCTTTAGAGCTGTTGCGCTCACCCAGTCACACGTTCGAGCCAAAAAACATGCACATAAATGCCGCCAACTTAACACTTAGAAGGTATAAAAGCCAAATTTCGCCAAGTGATCCCATCAGACACCTCCTTCTGTGTCCAGAAGGTATAAAACAGTGTCAGAGCAATATTTCACCACCTCTCACAGCCCTCCTGCTCACCAGAGGAGGACAACACCTAAAATAAGACCCATTTCAACGGGCTCTTCCTGCAATAAGTGCAGGCAAAAGGGAAAGTCAAAAGGGAGGGGAAATGACGACTTCTTTAGGGCATTTTCCTTCAAAACCACTCTCACCCTCCTGGCCTTGTCACATTTGTGATAGAGGAAATCCCTTGAGGTCACATTAGCTCTGAGCTCCAGCTCTCACTAGCACTGCCCTTCCTTCCACTAAAGCTGCTTGGAAGGTCAAAGTCTCTCCCATAAAAGTGAGGACATGGAATGGGATCATGGCAAAAAGCCACGGGAAGGGGCAGTGGCCCTTTTTCATCAGTCCTGCACAGCAGCCACCCACCCTCAGCTCGGGTGTCCAGGCAGTTTTCCAACACCCCGGAGAAAATCACGCTTGTCCACCTTAAAACAAAGCTCCTTCCCTTCTTATCTTGCCTTACGCAACTGCAAACAAAAGGTGAGTCCTCCAGGAGGGGGGGATGCTGGAAAATACACCTGCTCCTGAAGGAATTGCGCTGGATCAACCCTTTCCCTCCAGAAAGACACCAAAAAAAGTACCAGCCCGGATGAAATTCACTTCAGTCTATTCTTTGATCTTCTACGTAACAGAATTGTGGGATGGGTTGGGTTGGAAGGACCTTAGAGGTCGTCTATTTACACTTTCCACCGGACCAAGTTCCAAGTGGATGTGGGATGGGGCAGCCACAGCTTCTCTGGGCAACCTGTGCCAACCTTCTACCACCCTCGTTGTGCCAGTTCCTTCCCCTAGACCTGCACTCAGTGTGGCACAACTGGGCAAGGAGGTTTGGCCAGTTCCTTTCTGCCTCCGCTGCCCACGGTGACAATAGAAAATGCAAGTCATGGCCACATCAGGAGTGTCTGCCAAGAGCAGGGCTTGACTCACGGGGTAGAAATTACCCTGAAAAGACAATGCTGTGATGTTACACAACCCAGAGCCGCTCAGCCAGCCCGTCCTTCCTCCAGCCCCGGGTGGAAGGGTTCCCAAAAAATCCCCGTGCGTTCCTCCGTCGCATTAACCGCGTTCTTCCCCGTGTCCTCCGAGAGCGTTTCCAGGGAAAACACGGGCTCTTTACACCAGTCCAGCAGATGAAGGCGGTGTTGTTAGACCGCCATAAATCATCCAAACCGGTGGAAAACACCAGTTCAAAGCACCCCCTCCACCAGCGCCTCCCAAACCGCATCCCAGAGCCACGCCAGGCACTGAAGTCCTGCACCGACTTCCACGAGAGCCAAATTAAGATTCAATCAACAGCACAACCTGTGCCCGAAGTTAAACCCCCCTAAAACACCCCAACAACAGCAAAAAATCCCACTAAAACCCCAAAGAAACCCCGACCCCCGTGTCTGCATCGGGGTCATATCCGAGCTGGGAACAGGAAGGTGCCCCAAGGGTTACCCAGGCACATATTTTGGAGCTGTGTCATGCACTCCTGCTGAACAATCCCGGTGCCCCAGCGCTGTGTTAATCATTACTGAGCCTCACAATGCCTGGAGAATTTTCTTTTCCAAAACTTTGTATCATTTACGGCCCATCCATCATCACTGGGCAAGGAAAATGTGGCGCTTTTTTATTTAAAAAAAAAATAAATAAAAAGCCAAAGGAAAATATTAAAATCTAACATTGTAACAGAAAAGAAGAGCTGGGAATGGTTTCCAAGAAGAATTGAGTCCTTCACAGGCTCCACAAGAGTCAATGTATTAAAATAGCAGTATTAATCTGTTTGGTTTGCCTAAATGCTGTCAGTAATGATCACAGACAGGGGAAAGAGCCTCTGGCTCATCATTTGTTCCCCATGAGCACCACAGGAGATACTTCATACATGAAACAAGGTTCAGAAGTGAATTACAGATCAGGAAGTTAAGGAAAACTTGCACTACATCCAAAACTGTGGTGATTTTCTGCTTCTACTGGCAGGCAAAAGGTCACCATCACCCCCCGGTCTCTGCCGAGATGTTCGGAAGGTGCAGCGGCAAATAAAGAGTTTATGGAGCTTTTATCAGCATCAAACTGAGACCAGGAAATTAATGGATTTTATCAAGGGTTTAGCACATGGAGCAGCTGCTACTTTAAAAATTTAACAGCAACTACCACGAGGTAGGAAAACAACTCTATAAAAATCAGCTTAAACGTCTGAGGGTCATTTTATGTGATATTTTATTTAAGGCGCCTTTTGATTTGCACTTTCGCAAGAGGGAACTTTCCCCGGTTCTGTTTCTCCACTGCAGGAGCCGCCGGGGTTTCACAAACTAAGGAATGTTTTGCTCTGTGTCGCCCCCCGAGGTCACCCAGAGCCGCTCCCAATCCCCTCTAATCCACACCCCAGCCAAGGGGAAGCCTGAAAGGACAAACCGTGGACACAGCCCCCCCAAAAAACTCCCAGCGCACCCTACAAGTGACCGATGGGTCCTGTCAACGAGCTCAACGTGCCTGGAGACGACTCCAGTGGAACCGCTCCCTTTGCATCCCCACGTTTCTCACTCAAACGCTCATTTCAATCCCAAGAGCAATTGCAGATATCTGGATTTTTTTTTTTAATACTCAGCCCCACACGATTGATTCTACCTAGTTCGGTAATAAGAATAAAAATAATCTTATTCACCGCCGGCCCATAAAGCATTTCAGCTCATTTAGAGCCTTTTTTTGGGTGAGACTTATTTAATCCTCAGCAAGCACAGGAATTATTAGCGTTTACTGAAAATTGCAAATGATGCCACATTACATTAGCATTGCCAGTGGAATATTCTTGCCCACCAGAGGCCCGAAAATTCGGATTTCTGGCTCTGTGGGACACTGCACCTGCTTTTAGTACACTCAAGTGTGGCAATATCACACAATTAAAAGCAATTAAAGGCTTTGCGTGGTGAAAATAACACCAAGTTACTACGGCTGAAGCAGGACAAGTTTAGAGACATCAGGAAAAAACAAAATGAATCACATTTCTCAGGCTCTCGGAGACATAAATGCTTCCTTTCCCCTCCTTTCTGCTCTCCAAGGTGGAATTTTACAGCAAAAAGGGGGCAATAACACTTTAGTCCCATGAAGAATTTGAGACGTGGGAGGGCAAGAGGAGAAGGAAGGAAAAAGGAGAAGGGAAGCACAGAGGGGGTGTTTCTGACCTTACCGTGGTGGAACATCGAGGCACCGAGGGAGAAGGGAGAAAAAACGAGGCAAAAAAACCCACAAAAAAGCAACCAAATGCCCCCAAATCCCCGTGTGGTTCCCAGGGCCCCCCGTGGGGCTTCTCTGGGGGCTCTTGGACAGCCGGGAAACACAAGCCCAACCAGGTTTCCACCTGGTTAATCATCACCACTATTCCCAGCGCCCAAGCCTTGGGAGAAGGCGAAGAATGAGTGGAGAGGGCTTGGAAAACAAGGAACTTAAATCAACCCCACCCCCCTTTATTTAACAGCCCACTAATTAACTTTGTACCTGCGTTACCTTCCTTTCCCCTCCCCTCTTCTCCTCCCTCACCTGCCTCCCCCTGTCGCCCCTCAAGCACAAGTTCCAGCCCTTCCGTTCGGGTTTCAATTCCCCCAAAGCGGGAATATTGAGATGCTCAGTTTTCCCAAGGTCTGGAAAAGAATTCAGCTCAAAAATAAAAAGAAAAAAGAAAAGAAACGACTTGTTAGTTAACCTTCAGGGCCGAGCCTTAATCAATAGTCAGAGGCAGGAAAGGAACAAAGCAGGTGAAACTTAAGCCTTTCTATCTGGGAGCTCCATCAGATAAAAGCCCTACCTGGAGTTTGAAAGGACAGGAATAAAGGCTTAAAAGCTCTCATGCAAACGAAGTTGTGGTTTAGAGCTCCAGCTCCTCCTCGAGCCGTGATTATTCTGCCCCAACCTCAGATAAGCCCCTAAACCCCATTTATTTGACTTGAAAGTTAGGCAGAGTTGTTAAAAAGCCCCCCTCCCCAAAAGTAATTAAAGCGAAATGGTCATCCCAAGTGGGAAATGTAATTTCCTGGGACCGCTTTTCCCTGCCCTCCACAACGGGGAAACCACTCGGATTTACTTGGCTGGCAAACCAAATCCCCCAGAAATGAACATCTGATCCCATGTATATTTTATGTCCAGTTTGCTTTCTGGCAAGCCGAAATCTCGTTTAGATTTTTACCTTCTTATTAAAAACGTTGACAATTTCCCCTTCAGCTTTTTCCTTGTGTTTTTTAGACTAAGGGCACTGAGAAAACCCTGTTTCTACATAAATAAACCATGACAAAGGGGAAGCCTAAGGAGAAATTGAAAACTTTCATGAATATCATATTGAAATGATTTTTAAACGCTCTCATTAGCTGGTAGTGTTTTAATCTTTTGATGTGCATTGCTTTTAATTCAATCAAAAGCTTTGTTTCACAGAGGGTTTTTCTTATTTTTCAGAACTAAGGAAATGCTGCTCCATTTTTTACAGCAACAGGTTTTTTTTAAACTTATTTCATTTTTATTCATCATCTCATCCAAAGGTTGGACTCGATGATTTTGGAGGTCTTTTCCAGCCTTTTAAATACTGATTTATCAGTAAAACTGTGTCACCGGGTCAGCTCAGACTCAGAGTCCTCGAACCTGTTCTCCGCATGGACCATTTTTTAATATTCATGGTCAGCAGGGCCACCAGACCAGCACTGCCCAGTCTAACCAGTACAAAACTCAGCCCCTGCTCCAGCATTGTATGCTGAATTCAGAGTCATCTCCATCTCCCAGGGACCTGTGGAAGGTGCCACATTTAGAAACTGTGAATTTTGGCTTTCCTGAAATGCATTCAAACAAGTTGTGCTCACAATTAGCACGGGGAGTAACTTAATTCCTGGGAGAAATACCTGTGTGGAAAGGGAAGAGGAGACAGAACTCCAGGTTTAACTAATAATTTCCAAAATCCTGGCATTCACAGGATTTTCTATATATTCTCTCATTTTCTATAATTCTGGAACATTTTGTTGCCTGAATTTAGTTGCCCAGGTACCCAAGAGTGTCTTAACAGCCCCAATTCTTATTCAGTAATAATTTGCAATAATAGTGATACCGAAAGAGTTAATAATGGCTAATTAGACAGTTAATAACACCGTTCATTGATGAGTTTTGAGAGCGATTTAGACACCCACAAAGCCAAGGTGCTTTCAAAAGTCTCCTCGTGCAACACCTCCAGCTCTGGGGAGGCTCTTCAGCCCCCCCTCTGCAAGCTGAAACGAGCTCAAGTTAAAACAGGCACCAACCCAACTAAAAAGGCTGAACCCACTCCCGGATTTGCAAATTTAAAATTAAATGTTCAAATGCTGATAAAACCTTTGAGCTGAGCTGAGGATTTTGGGGGTTGTGGACAGACAGAGCAGCACAGAGTTTGCTTCTATTAACGCTGCTTGGCTCAAGCTTGAAGCTGATCTTTTGTTCCAGAGGAGTCTGGAATAATATTTAAATCACAGGTTTCTTTCAAAGAGAAGTTAAATCAGCTGCATTTAAATACTCCAAATTACAAGGAAAACGACCAGAAAAAAATACATAAATGAGGAATTACGCTCGCTGAAAACAAGGGGGTGAATAAACTGGTGTTATTTCGTGGATTCCTGGGAAAACTTTTCCCAAAAAAGAGCTCGAAACTAAAGAAGTCAAAGAGCCTCCGGACTGGGACAAGCTTTGCCTCCGTGAAAGGTGGATCCTCCGAAACTCGGAATAAACTCCGAAATGCGGAATAATTCCCATCTTTGTGCCCCGCAGAACTTTCTAGAAGGTTGTTTTCCCCAAAGGGGTGGAGGGGAAGGAGCGAGCAAACGTTTCGTGCTGACTCCCTCCGTGTGTGCACAGCCCCGCTCCTCTTCCTGGATCCGGCCCGGGCAATTACACAAGGAGCCTCCCGCGTTACAAAACACCTCTGGCTCCTCACCCGGATCATCCCACCGGCGTCACCTCCCCAGCACAGGGCGCTTTTTAGGGGCCTCGTCCCCCAGAGGGAGAGGCAGCTCAGCCTCCAACCCTTCAGCCAGACTTCACCCTCCAAAAATGAAACGAAACCACCTTGTTTTGTCTCCTCTCCTCTCCTCGGTGGCCAACTCACCTGGTACGAGTAAAGCCTGGTCAAGACCGGGAGTGGAACCGGCACCAGGGCCAAGACAAGGTTTAATTAGGCTGGTTTCGTTATGCACCCAAAAAAAAAAGAAAGAAAGAGGGGGAAAAAAGCCTCGGGTAAGAAAAGAATAAACAAAAGCAGCCAAAATGGCTCCTCCTGGCAGGAGCGGAAAGCGATGGCTCCGGCAGGGCCGGGTCGTTCCTTCACCTCCCCTTGGCTTAAACAAGAAAGTTCCAACTCTGCCTCTTGGCTTCCCTTATCTGAGCCATCAGTTTGGGGCTCCAGAGGAGCAGGGGAAAACACAAGCAGAGCACCGGGCGTTTTGCAAGTGCAATAGAACACATCGAAAGGCTGGTTAATTAAAAAACTAATTGAAACGCGGCAATCGTTACTCAGAGCCCGAAGAGGAGCCGACAGCAAACTCGCATTTAGAAGCCTCGCTGCCAGAACCGAAGCTGGCAAACCCTCTTTTAAACACAAATATTCCCTTTTGGGAGAGCCCTCTGAAATTTTTAGCCTCGTTTTCTATTTGTTCTCTTTGAATTGAAGGGAGGTTTTTCCAAGCTCTCCAGGACACCTCGGTGAAACCAGCTCTCCCCCACGACTCCCTCCTCTTCAGCCTCTTGGTTCTGCTTTTACCTGCCCTGACTGGTTTGGCCAGTTGGAAAATGAACGTTTGAATTCATGTGCTGCGCTCCCCTCCCCCAGAACAGCAGACAAAACCTGATCTGTCCAACAACACCCTCTTTAATCTACCTGGGGAAAAGAGGGAGGAAGAGAAAAGAGGACAGAGCCCTGCAGAGAGTGGGGTCGAGAGGAGGGTATCGACGGACATTTAGGAAAGGCAAGAGAGAAGTCGCTCTTCGCACTACTTCCATCCCTTTTCCCCGCAGTACCTGGACACTCTGGCTTACCAGGACCAAGAACACACACACACCAAGCCACTTCAGTGCTGGAAGCACAACCACCTTCTCCCAAACCAAGATCAGCCTTCAAGTGGGTAAGAAAAAGGACGGGATGAGCGGCACACAAGGCTGTTCATCTTCCGCATCCTGGAAAAGACGAGCTCGGAGCGAAAAGGCTTTCGCCGTGAGGTTCGCACCCACCAAGCGGAGAGCAAAAATAGAACTGTACCTGGAAGAACAACACACTGCCACATTGTACGAGCGACTGCGAGAGAAGTTTTAAAAATGAAATAAAAGAAAAAGAAAAACGACCCCCAAAGCAAAAGCAGGGCTCGGCCGAGCGCGGCTCCCTCCGCAGCACCTCCGTGTTGCCTGTTTAAGCTGGAATTGAGAAGAGACGGGAGAGTGTCTCAGGCTCGTCTTACATGGAGCCCTTCGGCCCTCCCTGCTCAGGTGCATTCCTGCCCCAGCCAATCCCTGCCCCTCTCGCTGCCAACAGGTGTGTCCTGGCCTTTGGGAGCGGCCACGGTGGAGAAACCGCCTCGTGCTGCGGCTCGGCTGAGCCCGGCTCAGCCCCTCGTGGGGCTGCAGAGCTCCCGGCCCAGCTTAACAAAGGCTGAGAGCAGGCTCAGGTGTGATGCTGGTCTTCGGTGTGTGTCACGGAATGGTTGGGTTGGAAGGGACCTTGGAGATCGCCCCGTTCCAAGCCCGGCATCTTCCACTAGCTCAGGTTGCTCCAAGCCCCATCCAAACTGGCCTTGGACATTCCCAGGGCTGGGGCAGCCACAGCTTCTCTGGGCAACCTGTGCCAGGGCCTGCCCACCCTCACAGGGAGGGATTTATTCAAAATATCTGATCTTAGAGCTATTCCCTCTTGTCCTTGCAAAAAATCCCTCTCCAGCTTCTTGTAAACCCTGTAGGCACTCAAAGAGGCTCCGAGGTCTCCTCAGAGCCTTCTCTTCTCCAGGCTAAACACCCCCAGCTCTCACCCTTAAGTTCTGCCCAAGAGCAGAGGCCCAAGGGCAACCAAGAGTTCACGATGACACTCACTTTAAAATCGTCCCCCCAAACACGCTCTCTTAAATTCCATTTTCCAATGTCCAAACCAGTTTGCTGAACTGGTGAGTTAAAAGCCAATTAATTGGTCAGTCAACCAGACCGTGACTCAGAGAGTCAGAGATGAGATTATTTAACTGGAACTCTCCGAGGTCACCCACTGCAGGGACATCCATGAGCACCATGAGTGAGACTGCAGCGATTACAGGTCTTTCAGCCCAGTGGCCTTTACTCCTAGAAATTCCATTTTTGGTGTGGATCCATGTGAAGAACATAAACTGGATTTGAAAGTCTTGAAGGGTGTGAAAAAGGGGTTCAGACAGAACTCCCGCTCAGTGCCGAGTGTGCTTAGTAACAACGGAGCATTTAAAATGAAAGAATTTAAAAAGAAAATTAAAACTGTCGCTTTCTAAATATTGTTGGTTCTTTAGAGTCATCCCCTTTCAGGGAAGTTTTCAGAAAATTCTCATCAGTGCCATGAAAACAGAAAAACAAGGAAAATGTTTTCTCCTTGTTATGAAGGAAACACAGTCCCATCTCCCATGAAAGATGGAGCTCGTGAAACAACAAATTACCCAGCTCATTAGCCCAGCTGGCAGAAGAATTCCCCTGCAACACAACTTATCCTCACAACCAACTCAAGGGAGGCCTCGGAAACCTCTAGTTTTCTAAGACTGGCTTCTCCCACCAGGCTCTCCCACTTCAGTGCCAGGACCAGCTGTGCTTCTGAGCAGCTGCTTCTTCCTTTTCACCTCGACTTCCTGCACCTGTAGCTCCAAGACACAAATTCCGGCCCGGGACGAGCCTAACCCGCAGCGTTTTGGAGAAGAAATGAGTGGATTTGCATTTGTGTGCCTGTCCTGGCTTCATACCCGGAGCCATTTGGTTGCACAGGCGGGAGATTTACATGGGACATGGTTGAGGATAATCCCAACCACTTCTCCACCCTATCAACCCATCTCCCCGTGGCCTTGTTTCAAGCCCATCTTTTGCACATTACAAGGTGCAGGTCAAAGACTTATCTGGCGTCTGTATCGAGAGAATTAGAATAATTTTGTCTACAAAGCTCTTTGATGCCTCTAAAGCTCCCACTTAAAACCCCGTGTGTGGGAATGTGACTGCCCTCTCCTCCCTCCTTGGGAAAACACAAAATGCCTGGATGCTTTTCAGCCCAACAGCACAACGTCCACGTGCCTGGCAAAGGTCGGGATGCAGCCTGGAAACATTCACAGAGAACGAGTAAATTGTTTTATATTTGAGGAGCTGAATGGAGAGATGAGGAGAGCTGAAGTGATTTGCTCGAAGCCACATATTTAGATTATAAATATTAATATCCTGGCTGGCCTCAGAAGGGCCCAAGTTTTCAATAAATGATTTACAGAGCAAGAACATTAAGCAACAGCAGCATTTCATGGGGTACATAGCACAGCAGATGACTAAGCCATACAGCTCCTACTTGTGCCTTATCATCATCTGGTCTGTTGAGTTTCTCTTCTAATAAAGACAGAGTAACCAAACCTTTTTTTCTGCTGTTTGCAGAGATGAGAATTCTCAAGAGCTTTGTGATCTTTGAGCATCAACCTTGAGATTCCACTCCTGGCACACCGCAATGTACATTTATGCTGGAGGTGTAGGCTCTGCAATTTGAAAAGCCCCCTGAAGTGCAGCAGAGAAGACCCGGTTATGTGCTTTCCATCTCTGAAAAGATTAAAGTGTGACATTACACTCACTACCAAAATGTTCAGTTTTGTCGTTATCAAACCATGCGTGGCATGTGGGGCATCAACAGCAAACCAAACCCCCACCTCAACAATCCTTCCTCAGGCGAACGATGAGCTAAAAGGGAACGAGAATTCCAGTGGCAGTTGGGTGAAAACTGCAGGATTTAAGTGAAGAAATACAAATATAGATCAGATTTAGGGTTAGAAGAACTACAGCTGTTCAACACTGTGCACTGGGGCACTCAGGGATGGCACCCAGCAGAGAAGATTCCAATTTCATGATATAAAAATCAAGGCTGGCATGGAATGGCCAGGTATTGACAACTGGGATGGTGAGCTGGGGGAAGGAGAAGCGAAGAGACCAAATGCAGAGAGTGTTCCCGTGTAACTACACCACAGGATGTCACTGAGTGCAAAACTCTGGTAGGAGACAAATGATCCAAAGAAAACACGGAATGGCTGCAGGACAATGTCCATGGCTTTAGGCTGGATAGAGACAGAGAGGATCCAAGGCTCCCTGCCACACAGGACAAACACAGCTTTGCACTTGATGACCTTGGAGGTCTTTCCCAGCCTTAATGATTCTATGATTGCATTTCCTACCAACAAATCGCAGCCATCCCCAGCAGCTCATTCAGCTTTTTTCAATATACCCCCACTGAGGCCACAAAAACCCACTGGGTGTCTGAGCCAATATTACAATTCCTTGTTCCCAGGAAGGGGTCAGGGCAGTGCAGAGCCAGAAAGGGGTTTATTCCTCTCATCCCGGGGTTATTCCCTTTAGTATCACTTCCTGCATCACCTCAGCCTCTTTCATCCTCCCACCTGTGCTCAGCCACTCGTTGCACAAACCGTGGGGTCAAAGGCATGGGATTCACCCTGCGGAACCCTTGTTTGTGTGGCCAGCCCTGCTGCCCCCAGCCCAGCTGAGAGGAGCCCAGCAGCGCAGGCTGCCACAAGGACCAAATTCTGTGCAGATGGGGCGAGTCCACCCAAGGGGAGCGAAACCCAACCGTGTTTGTGAGAGCAAAGTTCAGCTCCAGGCACCACCTGCCAGGTGAGGAACAGGAGGCAGAGCTGGTACAACCTCGTGTGTCTTAACCAGCTCAGCAAGCAGGGCAGGAGGGAACTGCTGGGTGCAGGAAGGTGGGATAACCTGGGGAGTGGCTCACCAGCCCTCCCTGAGAGCACCACATTCCCTTCTTTCTTCGAATTCAGTCCCACATCTGAACTTCTGAAGCCTTTACTGTGGTCATCCCCAAGTCCCAGCCAAGCCCGTCCTCCTCTGGGCTGAAACCAGAGGGGGTCACTGAGCTCCCAGACAATGGTCAGGAGGTTTCTGCCCTTTCCTTCTGGCCGAGGTGTCTGTCACTGCTCCCTGCCTGTCCCGCAGAGCAGCATCTGGGATGGCTGAACTCCCGTCTGCCTGCTTCCCGCTGGGGCACAGGGGAGTGAAAAGAAATAAGGTGGTGGGGGGGTTAAAAAAGAGCTGTGCTGTGTGGGGCAAAGTCTTTTATCTTCGTAGCAGCAAGATTTTGGCTCTAAAGGGTCGGGGCCCTCAGCTGCTCCAAATTGAGGGTTCAGGCTGCCAAGTGCCAACCTGAAGTTCCGGATTAGTTTTCACCCAATCCTGGGCTGTTGAGGCCATCGCCTTCCCTGCCCTTTGTTTCCCCTTGGAGCAGTTAAGTGGAAGCAGGTGTTTCCCTGCCCTGCTAATCTCCAGGACAGTCAGACAGGCCCAGCAACTGCTGCCTGTCCCAGACATGGAAATGCAGCCAGGACTGAGTGGAAGACACAGGCTCCATCCAGCAGCCCTGGGCAACGCTTCTCCTCTGCCAGGCACCTTTGGTTCCTGTCGTTTCCTTCTTCACAACTCACCCTGACGCAAACCTGTGCTCTAAAAATGAGGATTTCTAAAATGAAGTGAGGTTTCGAGCTGCTTAGAGGTCTTAGAGGGCTTTTCCAACCTGAATGACTTTACCTGATGACAGGTAAAGAAAGGGAGACTGAGAGAGAAGCCAATTACCTGAGCCCAGGATGCTCTTTGCCTCCCAAGAGTGACCATGAGCAGCAGCAGAGCTTTTCCTGCTCTCACAGCCTGAAGAACCTCTGACCATTAACCTGGATCCCTTCTCCCCGCCCACAAATCATATCATTTTATTGGGACAGTGTTCCCTTTCCCCTCAGACCTGCTGAATATGTAATGAAGAACCTATTGGGCAAAGGAACCGCACTGACAACACCTCTGCCCACACACAGAGGGTTTCAATTCCAATAGAATCATGGAATGGTTTGGCTTGGAAGGGACCTTCAAAGGTCAAGGAGTCCAATGCCCAGCCATGGGCAGGGACACCTTCCACTAGCCCAGGTTACTCCAAACCTCATCCAACCTGGCCTTGGACCCTTCCAGGGATGGAGCAGCCACAGCTTCTCTGGGCACCCTGTGCCAGGGCCTGCCCACCCTCCCAGGGAAGGATTCCTTCCTGGTTCCTGACCTGAACACATACGGGCTCGTTCAGTGGAGCAGATCTCCCACATCACATCGCGTGACAGAGCAGATCCAGCCCTGACTTCCCCAGGGCCTGGTGCCAGGAGGGAGCAGGAACAGGAGAGTCAGCAGAGAGCAGAGCCCACGGCGTGGCCGCCTCTGAGTCACCTGCCCAGGTAACACCTCAGTGAGCATCTTCTTGCTCCTCCCACCCCTCCCACCACGCTTCCACGCTTCCACTGCGTGTTGGAACAGCTTTGGATGGACCTGCTTCCCCAAGCCCCGCACCCAGGAAGGGGGTGAATCCACAGAGGGGAAACAACCTCACAAAAATCAGCAAAATCAGCAAACCCACCTCAGCAAAATCAGCAAACCCTCCAAGAGCGACCCTTAAATGGCACCCTCTGCAAAACCGCCGAGGAGCCAGGGCAGGCAGTGGTTAAAGCCAGCTCCCTGCAGCCCAATTTGAGGGTTTCTGTAGTAAGTCAATAAAGCTCACATCAAATTCAGGTCAGGAACTATTTGCTCAGGGTCGGGTGACTCCAACTCAGCTAATCAGCCAGACACACCTTGCCTGGGGAACAATCTCCCGCATGAGATCTGCGCTCCAGAACGGGTTTGCTGCAGATGGAGTCCGTGAATTACGGCGGAAACACCCACAAACCCAGAACAATGGGGGGCATTTGCGCTGCCAGGAGCGTGCAGACTCCACATGACACCAAGAGTAGGGTTACACCGACCACAGGGAGCAGAGTCCTGCCGGGCAGAGTCAGGTGCGGGACCCAGAAGAGATCACAAAAGGCTCCAACAGGACCGTAAAAGACGCGGGGTTTGGATTAGTGGCGAAAATAAATCCGCCCGTCTGAAGGTTCCTTCCCTCTGAGCGTTTACCCACTTCAGGTGGTGTTTGCTGCTGAAGTCACACCTGCCCACGACGAGGACAGCAGGTGTTTTGTCACTGCCCTCAGGAAGAGCACATTGTCACCACACAGAGTCACCCAGCCCTGGCACAACCACCCCTGGCCACTTCCTCCCCGGTAAATTGAATTTAAGGCTGTGAGCCACAGCATTGCTCAACGCTTCCTAACGCCCTTTCATCCTTTGAGGTTAAAAGCTCTGCTGGGCCTTCCTCTCCCAGCACTCCTGGGGCCACGCACAGGAGCTCGCTGTCCTCAGCGTGGAGCAAAGTCCTTCTAAAGGTGCACGTTGGGTCCCACCAGGTGATGGTTTCTGGTGCTCTCTTGGACACTGCACCTGCAGCTTTTAAAGCCTGGCTCTTCTAATAGGGCAAGATACCTCCTGAAGGCATAGAGATTTGATTTCAGCCTTTCCCATTCCCAATTCCCCCAGGAATATGTTCTAGCCCCTATGTACCACTGATATTCCAACCTCTCTGTGTTCAGCTCCTCCAGGTTGGACGGGGCTTGGAGCAGCCTGGGATAGTGGAAGGTGTCCCTGCCATGGAATGAGATGGGCTTCGAGGTCCCTTCCAGCCCAAACCATTCCAAAGGTCTCTGATTTAAACAAGCCACTATTTTTCTACGGTTACTCACATTTTCTTCATCAGTGATAAATGTCTTCCTCCGTACCAAGTTGAAATGATATCAAGTTGCCCTTCTCATGTCAATCCTTCTCCTGCAGGTCCAGCTCTAGCGTGACAAAAAGAGCAGAGCACACTCAGATCACCTGCACATTTTGACCCTGATATGAGTGTATTTATATATATATATATACATTATCTAAGTTTATACTGTACATTATGCATATGTTTTGTACATATGAATAACTTGAACTTTTCTACTGCTTCCATTTCTTTTTGGTGATATTGATATTCCATTGATTTATGCTGGTATTCCATTGATTTTTTTCGTTGATACTGATATTTCATTTATTTATGTTGATATACATATTCCATTTATTTTTTATTGATGTTGATATTGATGTTCCATTGGCTTGGAAACCGGAGTAGGGCAAATGTCCCAGTGGGCCACATGTCACCACCAAAACCTCTGTGAACTACGAGCACAGTGTTGAAACAACTGAGACAGCTTAAAACTCTGTCACACTTGGTTTTCGGAGTCCTTGTCCCAAGTTTAAATGCTCATGGATAAGCAAATGTCCTGTGTGCAATTAAACCACAACACAGACAACTGAAATTAGGAGTGATAAGCACTTCTACCCGTAAGTATTTAGAAATAAACTGGGAGCATGAGCTGATTGTTAAGTGTTTAATTGAAGCTTTTGGGCTGGGTTGCCAAGTTGACAAAGATTTTGGTTGCTCTCCAGCTGAAACCAGTTGCATCACAGGATGGAAATACACCTTGTTTCTGTCCCCGCAAAAATAAAGGAACTGAACAATTTCACTGCTGCATCCAAAGCTCTCAGCCTGCAGTTCCTACCAAGGGTAAAAGGACGAGGCAAACGAAACACAGAAAAAAATAGTCTCGTTTCTGCCTTGATGCACAAACCCATCAAGTCTGACACAGAAATCCACGCAGAGCTGAACAAACAGAAGTTTGCCTTTCTGAGCAGCTTTAACAATCTTATTTCCTGGTGTATTTTTGCCCAAGTCTGATACAACACAGCGTGTTTAAAGCAGCAAACTCCTGGGTAGCAAAACCAGATCCAACACCCTGATTAACCCTGTGCTTGGGTCAGCTGCATTTAGCACTGAGTGCTAAGAAACCCTGCGTGGCTGGAAAAAAGTATTGGGCAGGCAAAGCTGCTGCTTTATTCTGTACAAATTCTCCCTCTGGGCTGGGCTGAGCACACTGAGTGTTTGATTAGCCAGGCTCAGGGGAGGAAAGGTGGCTTCGTGCTGAGGTGGGGTTTCATTTGATGTGTTTAATCAGAGAATTATAAAATGCTTTGGCTTGGAAGGGACCGGAAAGGTCACCTTGGTCCAACCTCCCCCTGCATGTCACAGCCGTGAGGCTGTTCCGGGCTGTAGAATAACTCAGCTTTCCTGCACAGTGTTCAGGAGATTCACCGGTGTTTCAGTGGGAATTGTGCCAAGGAACACACACAACTTCAGCCCAGAGTTGCCAAATACCTTTACAATTCCCATGGTGTGGACAGGGGGTTTGGACCATCAAGCCCAGATGGCGCCTCGTGGCAGGTGACAAAACTTCAAGAAGTTTGCCAGGAACTCTGGTGTGAGTTTGATCTGAGCTTGTCTTTAACATAAAAACAAAGATAGGAGGAGAACTACTCCTTCCACAGCAACCCTTTGCGATTCCGTGAATCCCATCAGTGCTCCAACAGGAGGAGGCACATTCGTGCAGTGACACTGGTGACTTCACCTGGAGGAGAGGGAGGAGGTGGCCAGGTCCCTTTCCCGTGTGTCCCTCTGCATTTGAATGTGGGATCAGGGTGTGTTGGGGCCACCTGCTCGGAAGCAAATGTCAGGAATTACTCATGCAAATCCCACGTGGCAGGGCCAGGGGGGATGGCAAGCAAAGGAGGCACCAAGGCCACAGTCCCACCTCGTACAGTAGGAAATGAATGCAAAAAAGCCAGGAGGTGATGCCAGCAAACGCTGCACCCCGACTACGGGCAGCAAAGCTTTGGGCTCTGCTTTGGGGGGTTTTGGGGGGTGACAGCAAACCAACAGAAGTCCCACGGGACAGGAGGCTGACCCTTGGAATGAAAGATGCAGGGGTGATCCCATGAAATGGAAATGGAATTCGGGAGGGTTCTCGGTTCCTTCAGGGAGTAAAATGTTCAGCTCTGCTGTCACAGGCAGGTATGACAACCCCACCTCCCCCAAAAATCACTTCTCTGGCAAAAGCCGAGCTTTGCTGTGTCCTTTGCCAGGTTGGACAGGATTTGGAGAAACGTGGGCTGGTGGAAGGTGTCCCTGCCCATGGCAGTGGGTGGGACTGGAGGGGCCTTTACGTCCCTTCCAACCCAAAACTTTCTGTGATTCTGTGATAATCCAAACTAATAACCAAAGAGCAAACTCAGATATGGGAAAACTCCCCAAAATTTTGAATGGGGTGGTCAATTATCTTGGTAACTCCTCTTTGGCAGAGACCTGAGTCAGACTGAGAGTGGTATGAGCCAGGCAGCTATAAAATGGGAATAAAACACCACCTGATAGGGTGTCTCTGTATTCACTTCACACAGTTTTAAGTTTTAAGTTGAGGGCATCAGCAGGCCAAGGAGTATCGGGTCTCATCCTCGGGGAGTAGTAAAAGAGAAGAAGACCCAGGACTAGAGAGAGAACCAAAATCACAGCCATAAACGTGCCACACAGTGCAAACAGGATGGCAAGGATACACCCAGTCTCCCAGCTCCTTATAAAGCCACACCGTATTAAAATAAGATTTCAAAAGCTGGCACATCAAGAGCTATTTCCATTTGGTGACCGACTCCTGCCTCCTCCCCCAGTAACCTGTGGGTGATGCCAAGCACACCAGAGGTGTGGTACGACTCCAGTCCCAAAACCGCAGCTCCAGCACATCCTCTGGACCCCTAAAGAGCCAAGAAGCCAGGGAGGAAAAGGACATTTCCAAACCACATCAGCTTTGCATGGATAATTCAAAGGAGGAAACCCACGAGTGCAAGGATTTGAATGCCAAATGACACATCAATAAAAACGCAATGGAACCAACTCGGCCGGGGGGGATTTTAGGGCACTGCACAGGAAGAATCCCCCAAATTATCAGGACTTCGCTCAACATCACCGGGATCACTGAGCAACAGGGCAGCGGTGTGTGACCCTTCTGCGGTCTCACCCGAGAGTTTCATGGTAGGATTGTCCAGGCAGTACAGCTTTTTACAAAGCAAAAGGGAGGCAAACTTTGCCTTCCTGACAGCTGGTGTCCCCAGGGCCACCGAGGTCACAAAGGAGGCAGG
Organism: Sclerurus mexicanus; assembly: GCA_013396755.1. Taxonomy (NCBI): domain Eukaryota; kingdom Metazoa; phylum Chordata; class Aves; order Passeriformes; family Furnariidae; genus Sclerurus; species Sclerurus mexicanus. The sequence goes on along the minus strand of VWZF01005396.1, from coordinate 2,691 downwards.
GTTTTGCTCGAGAGCGGTGGCGGGACTGGTGGGAGATCGCCAGGGAACGTGGGGGTTATTGAAAATCCTAATTATGACCCTTGTCTCCCAGTCTGTCTACACTGTAATTACAGGAACGAAGCCGGGAAAAGGGGCCTTTTCCCAGGAAGATGTGAGAGAGGCGCAAGAGCCAAACCCAGCCTGTAGTTACAGACAGTAGAAGTGGTGCCCGAGGTGAGAGGAAACAATCAGAACAGCAGAAACAGCAAGAGAGAGCCGGGATGGGGCCGGAGCTTTCGTCACGGTCACCTCTTTTCCTTCTTCCATGGGTTTTTAAGCCATGCAAAAGTTATTTCTCGAAGTCAGGGGAGACAGGAGGGGCAGAGGAAGGAAGGGAACAAAACAGCAGCCACTCCTTCCCTGCACGGGCACGGCCTGTGGTGCCAAGAGAATTCCCTACAGGGCCCATCCAGACACCCCGTGCCCACCACGGGACGCCACAGGGATGAGGCTCTGCCCAGGCTCTTCCCAGCGGCTCCAAACTGCCCCACACTTCCACCCTGCAAGGTTTCCAAAGGCTCAGTCCGGGTTTTTGCACCTCACCAGCCTCGAGGAGCTGCATCCAGCCCCCAATCCCCATCTCCCACTCCCCATTTCCCACCCCTGGCAACGCTTCCAATAATTGGTCTCCAAAGGCCAAGGAACGGCAGGAGTTTGGGCTGGGTTAGGAGGTGTGGGAACGGAGGAAACCAACACCAACTGCTGTTTCCATCCCAGTGAATAACGGGATTACTGGGGAGGGGACCAGGGCTGAGCTTTACATCAGCTGGGACGTGGGGTTTTTATCTTTTTGCTTTTCCTTTTACACCCAACAGATGGGCAAGGCCATTAAATTCACAGCCTCTACCACACAAAGCCACAGCAAAGCAGCTTTTGCCAATAAAAGAGTTAAATAATGTGTCACTTGAAGCATCGACGCTCTTGGGTCAAAAAATAAAAAATAATCGGAAAAAAAAGCCTCTCTGGAGACATCGAAGTCCCGTGTCACCTCTCCAGCTGCCCCTGCCTTGACTGGGGGATCGGACTGGGGAGCTCCAGGGGTCCCTTCCAACCTCAACTATTCTGGCATTCTGGGAAATAAATGCTTTTAGGTAAAAAGAAATGCTGAAGCAGGATGTGCTGGACACGTGGCCCGGTGGCAGACCTGAACTAGTCAGTGAAAAGCACCATTTTTGCAGTGACCAAATAAACCCCACTTCCACATCATTTGGTTTCTAGGTCTGACCGACACCCCACGCTGCTGCTGGTCCAAGCTGGGATATCCTGCACAGGGGGCAGTTTTCCCTCACGAGAACCACTTGAGAAGTTGGGTCATCCCTGCAGCATCTCACTGGGGTGCCAGAGCGGTGCAGCGGGCACTGCCAGGGGGTCAGCCCTGCTCTTGGGTGCAGGGGGAAGCTCCAGGACCTCGTCACACGACGAAGCTCTCAAGAGGAGCCAGACACGTCGTCTTAACTCGTCTCCGGTAGCCTGGGAAGGTTTTATACTCAGAGCAACCAAAAAAAAAAACTGAGGGAGTGAAACGTCTCCACCACCTCATGATTTTGGGTATTTCACAGGGACCAAGTTGGAACAGAGAGATGCAAAACCCTCTAAACAAGAGTGTCTGGATTGCCCCCAAACAAGGGGATCTTTAAGGTCCCTTCTAACCCAGACCGTTCTGGGATTGCCTGATCTCCTGCAGGGAAAAAAGGGGAAGGGTTTCATCTCACCAACATTCCCTTTCTTGTGAACCGCTCACCCAAACTGCTCCCAGACCTTCGTGGTCAGTCCTGCCCCTGCTTGCCAAGGGAATCCATTCCAGACCTTTTCTGATTCCACACCTTTATTGTTTCCAGGCAATTCTTTCACACATTGCACCCAAACCACCGCCAGGGAAGGAACATGTGCAAACACCAGTGGCTGGGCGAAGTGGGGTTGTGCAGGCTTTTAACCGTGCTCAGAGTTCAGCCCGTGAAAGTATCAATTAAACCAAATATTCCACTGCTCTCCCTATTCGGGGCAACTTTCCACATCTACATATAATGAAAGATCTGTTCTCCAACGTGGAGTATTTGAGGTTAATGGTTTTGGTCATTGCTTGCAAGCATTATCATATTTCCCAGACTCTAAGTGTGTCTTTTGAGGGCTTTTTCCCTCCTGCCTTAATTAGATTGAGCAGGCAGATAAACAAGGATAACAATTAGCTCCAAAACTAATCACTATTAACACTGCAACACTTCTGAAACTCTAATTCCCTAGTCAGGAAAATGAGGACGTAAAGTAGCACCAAACAATTTATATATCCACTTTATATATCTGAGATACAGAGCCCGTTTTCATCGGATTTTTCATTAATTTCCCAAGTTAATAAAGGAGATGGTACAAGCAAATTCCACAGAACTACACTTAGAGCAAATCTGTAACCATCTGGTGGGGACTGGGGGGGGTCAAACCTGGAAAAATCTGGGGAAAGACCAAAGAGGGAAAAGAAAAGGGAGGGAAATCACATCCCTTTCCTTGCTCTTGAGCAGTCAGGGTGTGGAGCTGATGAAGCCGGTGAGCCAGGGCACATTGTGCCAGGCAGGAGAGGACAATCCACGGAACCTGCTGCTGGTCTGGTGTGACCCAGCAGAGTTCACAGAATCCCTGAGGGTGGAAGAGCCCTCCCAG